>CM077080.1:26686619-26891619 GCA_039513925.1 Platanthera zijinensis | reverse complement strand
GGCTAACAAGGTAACGTCGTATTAGGACCTGTCACCCTGGCCTGTCTGCCTTCCAGTATGACCTGCGCTATCACTTCCGCTCCCCCAGCGACTCTCAAGCACCTGACGGAGAAAAGAAGAGAGTACAATATATATCATGAGTGTTAATAGAAGCATTATATAACAACAATATCAACATTCTACACTAGCAGTTCTACACAAATAATATCCATCCATCAAATTATATATATCTACAACATGAAAGTAACTTAACTTATAAAAATGTTCGTACATATTTATAAGTTAAGGATCAGCTTAACAAGGTAACGTCGTATCAGGCCCTGTCACCCTGACCTGTCTGCCCTCCAGTATGACATGCGTTATCACATTCGTTCCCCCGATGACTCTCAAGTACCTGACGGAGAAAAGAAGAGGGTACAATATATATAAGCAGCAGGGGCGGATCCAGGAATTTTATCAAGGTGGGGCCAGGAAAAAGTGGCGGACAGATGACCGAAAAGGCTAGTAAAACAAGGGTCGGTGGAGGGATCACGGCGGTGGTGCGGCCAAGGGAGAAAACCACGGGAAAACGGATGTGTACACACGGTTTCCCAAATGGGCTGGGCTCGATGGAACATATAGCGGGCAGCTCGACAAGAAACGACAATCATACTGTGGGCAGATGTCCTGGGGCTCGGAAAAGGTCGCTCTTCCTAGTACCGAGGCGTTGGAGATGACAAATGTAGGGAGCGTATTGTGAAGTAACATGTATCAGGATGATAATAAAAAAATAGCAGATTAACAAAACAAAAATGAATTAAATCTTAAAACCAAGGAGGAGTGTAATTTATCTGTGTAGGACGGAGCCAGGGAGGAGTTGTAATGGGGGGAAGGTGTTGATGGAGATGGAGAGTAGTTCGGGAGGCGATGTAATCTAGGGCACCGACGACGGAAATGGAAAGGACTAGAAATGACGAATCGAGTCGTCATCCTGTATTTCCACTATCTGGTGCTCACTCATTGTCTTCTCATCGAGTAAGCTAGGACACGTCAAAACAATCAAACTACGCCGCTTGTAGACTCGAAATGGCTTATTTTCGTCGCAGTGGAGGAAGCCGGAAAGGGAAAGGAGTTAGGGCATGCACGCACTTTGTTTTGGAGAAAGAAAGATGAAATCGCAGGCTCTCCTTTCCATTTTCGAAATTCATACCCGGGTACATGCTAGAGTAAGTCTGTACATGGCTGGAGATGATGCAAGTGTTGTTGTGTTCATCTATTGGCGTAGGGTCGTTGCACGCTTGACAAATCAAAGAGGCAGAACAGGTCAAAATGACATCGACTTCGTACATGGGGGGGTGGGGGGGGGGGTGGGGGGGCAGACATCGTCCTCCGCTTGTAAAAAATAAATTTGAAGGTCTTCATCTTATCAGATTCATTTCTCCCTCATCTGGTCACCGTTTTTGACGTGTAAGTAGTCAAAATTCATTGGCTCGACGAGAGCAATCCAAATCTACTAATAATTTTGAAAAATTCTTGGGGGGGCTCGGGCCCCCGTCGGCCCCCCCTTAGATCCGCCCCTGATAAGCAGTAATAACAATCAAGTGATATATCTCTATGTATCATGAGTGTTAATAGAAGCATTAAATAACAATAATATCAACATTCTACACTAGCAGTTCTACACAAATAATATTCATCCATCAAATTATATAGATATACAACATGAAAGTATCTTAACTTATAAATCTGTATGGACAAATTTATAAGTTAAGGATCGGCTTAACAAGGTAACGTCGTATCAGGCCCTGTCACCCTGTCCTGTCTGCCCTGCAGTATGACCTGCGCTATCACATCCACTCCCCCGGCGACTCTCAAGCACCTGGCGAGCCCGTAGACCTGCCACACTACCCGCGTATCCATCAAGCATGATATCATAACTATAGATTACACATTCAACTATCGGGCACCACACCCTCTTTCAAAACCTATATCAATCATCGAATTACAACCACGCGTACCCAAATGGTGCGTTAGCCGAAAGCATAATACCAAGTGCGAGAAGGGTTGGAAAATCTTAGTGTTATGGTGAATAGTCTAAACGAGCATTTCCAAGGACACGACACTCGACAAGATATGCAAATGCACTCCCACCGCAAATCCTTCGGCCCGCCCTACGTACAATAGGAACCCCGCAAACCATTTTATTTTCAAAAAAATTATATCATAATCACACATCTGTCTTTTACTTGTCCGTTAGCACGCACCCACGTGTGATATGTTAGTGAGTATGAGTTCACTCCATCACAGTTCAGCACATGAACACCCTCAAGAGGTAAAACTCTGAGATGCGTCGAGTTGAGCATGGCCAAAAAATGCGCGTTCGTCAAACAAATGTGCACCGAATAAGAAAGAGCGTGGTCAAGAGGAAAAAACACGAATGATAGGAAAATGCGCACCGGGAAATAAATGCGCGTCCGAACAAAAATTTACCTGACGACATAATTATAACTAAAAAAATATTTTTTGTTATAAACATATTTTTTTGTTACATTATATAATGATAATCAAATATGATTTTCTTAAACAAATATTAACAATTCGGTTCTTGGGGATTAAACCGTAAGAACCGAGAATCGATCCCGAAAGTTTGGTTCTTGTCTTTTTCAAGAACCATATCCGAACCGAGAACTATTTGAATTGTCTTGAAGTGCCCAGTTTAATTCGGGATCGGTTCTCGGTTCTTCGATTCTTTTTGTACACCCTACTAGCGTGATGACTTCGTTAATTTGGTTGTTCTGGTGCGAGATGCTTTAATTGTGAAATCATATTTTATTTACAAATCAACGTCACCCTTCATAAATTTGGACTGTAATTTCTAATTTGAGCGCGGATTCAAAAATTACTCCAGTAAGAAATCTGTATTCAAGTTTGCACAAGTGCACAACAACCAACACTACCAATAACCACAAACACATTAAAAAAGATAATAACTATGTGCAGGTCCACTTTGACTATGTGCACACAATTTCATAACGTTTACATGCAGTCCACCACCTATACGGGCTCATCACTTCCTATGATTTTTTACGGATGCTATTATAAGCAAATCATATTTCGCTTCAACCAAATCAAAAAATATTAAAAATAGTAATATTTATGTAATTTGAAATGGTTTCTAGCAAACCTTATTTTTCTTAACGTTTTTTTGAACTTCGTCTTCTACGTGTATTTTTATGAGAATTGTTCAACACAAAAGTTGTAGATCTCGTCGAGATCTACAACTTTCATGTTAAACACTTTTTAATTTGAAGTCGTTTAGGCCCCAAATTTGTCCCCCGAAAAAAGTCACGCCCAACTCGGGCGTCCGTACATATGTTCGGCGTGACTTTTTTCAGGGGTCAAATCAGGAGTCTAAACTGTTTCAAATCAAAAAGTGTTCAACATTAAAGTTGTATATCTCGGGGAGATCTACATCTTTCATGTTGAACACTTTTTAATTTGAAGCCGTTTAGGCCCCCGAAAAGAGTCACGCCGAACCCGGGCGTCCGTACATATGTTTGGCGTGACTTTTTTCTGGGGCCAAATCGGGGGTCTAAACTGCTTCAAATCAAAAAGTGTTTAACATGAAAGTTGTAGATCTCGTCGAGATCTACAACTTTTATGTTGAACATTTCTTATGAAAATGCACGTAACAGACGCAGTTCAAAAAGACATGTATATTCTTATATACACTTAAATCGTATATACAGCACACCCTCATACTAATTAGAAATCAAATATATTTTGAGACACCTGCAAATCAATTTCTAAGCCAAATGATATAGTATAGTACAAATATTTATTTTTGGGAGTTTTTTTTTAAAAAATTGAGTGCTTTGCTAGTAACCAATTGGTTTTCAAATATCCCTTTTCAAATTTAAGATTTGCTAATAGTAATGGCTTACTAACAGCGAAAATGAGTTTGCTAATAACAACACTCATTTTTAATATGACCTGCATTTATCCTTGAACCGCACATAGCTGAAAATGACCTGCATATAACATGACCATAAAAATAACGTCGATTTCTTTTAAAAAAAATTATCAGGGGAAAAAAAAATGAAAACACCATCTTTCATTCTAAGGCTTTGTTTGGTTCGACGGGAGGAGAAGACATCGCCGATGGACAAGCTAGGAGAAGGCTGCAGGTCGCGGCGGGGGGAAATGGAGCAAACGAATCCAGAGAGCGTTTGTTTACCCGCCGTTCGACAATATTTGCTCCAAACGGCTAGCAAAAATGTCGCGCGAAACTATGCCTAAATTTATTACAGTCCCTGGCCACTTCATTCTCATGAAGTCGTACTATTGAAATTAAATTAAATTAAAATAACTAATTATTAAATGACGTTGATACTTTATTCTTCAAAATTATTTTTGTCGCTTTCTCTCACAATTTGTTAATATTATGTCTTCTTCCAATAAACTTTAAACGAAATTTAATGGTGACTACTAACCGCAATTTTTTATTGGCTAGTCACACCCTAAATTTTGCTAATTTTTTGCGTCTTTTCGAAATACGCCTTTTACATGTAATTTCAGGAAAAGTGTTCAACACGAAAGTTGTATATCTCGTCAAGATCTACAACTTTCGTGTTGAACACTTTTCCTGAAATTGCATGTACAAGACTTATTTCTGAAAGGCGTAAAATTTGAGCATATTTCCAAAGTACGCATTGTATATGCATTTTTAGGAAAAGTGCTCAACACGAAAGTTGTAGAACGAGATCTACAACTTTCGTGTTGAGAACTTTTCCTAAAATTACATGTACATGACGTATTTTGAAAAGAGACGAAAAATAATGAGATTTTGGAGGGCCCCAAACAAATAGCGGGTTTGTGGTTAACAATCACCAATTTAAAATGCATGTCACTATTAATTTCCTACAAGGCGCTCTACTTCACTGTATTTCAAACGCATACAAGTAAGGCCACTAGGAAGTATTTTTTAAAAAAATTTATTTTCTAAGGGTATTGATATTAGCACTGTGCCTTTAACTATCCACACTCAAAATTTAAGTTTTTTTTTTGGAATTTCTATTTGCAAACACTACACAAAAATTATTCCTTATTCATCCTCGCTCCTCTTGTGCTTCCGTCTCCCCTCCAAACCATTATTCTGCTGGCGACCCTTCCTCCTCTCTTTTCGTCCAGCTGGAAGGGCTCCAAATCCGACAAATACTCCTCCTCTATTTATGCTTGCTCATGTCATAACCTAAGTTGTGAAGTATTTATGCTTGTTCACGTCATTTATATATTTTTGTATTATTTTTTTATGTATATGTTATATTAAAATAATGTATTATTTTCTAACTAAAGTCATTCATCATTTATTAATTAAAATAAAAAATGGCATCCAAGTCCGCATTGCATCAAAATTGTGACATGTGTTTGTAATTATTGATAGTATTGTTGGTTGTAGTGCCAACCTGATTATTTGTAATTATTGATAGTATTGTTGGTTGTAGTGCCAACCTGATTACTTGAATACGGATCTCTTGCTCACCGTAGAATCTTGCTATTGTGCTAAGGGCGGTAATGAGCGAATTTTTTGGTTAAGGGTAACGTTTTCTGTTTTGAGAGCGAGTAAAAAGATGGTCATTGAATGACCGTTCTTGTTGCGTGAATGATGCTGCCTCTCCTGAAGTCTGCCAGCATTAATATGATAATACCACTTATTTAGAAAAAATTATTCATACCTCCATTTTTGTCACCCCCCTCAATTCGCTCCAAAATCAATCAAATCTCCATTACTCTGATATTAATGGAGGATTTCCTTGAAATGATCTTTGATCACCTTCCATTTTTACCGTCATCCAGTTTTGGAGACCGCCCCAAATTTGGCATCCGCATTATTCTGGTGATGATTGATGGGTACCCCATAATTTATAAATAATTATCATAACTTCCGCGCGCCGGATAGTAACTCCCGCGCACCGGATCGTAACTTTCACGCGCCGGATCGTAAATCCCGCGTACCGGATCGTAACTCTCGCGCACCGGATCGTAACTCCCACGCACCAGATCGTAACTCCTGTGCACCGGATCGTAACTCCCGCGCACCGGATCGCGTAACCACCGCACAGCGAATCGCAACTGCCGCCGCCGTTACGGGCGGCCGGCCACCAATGGCCGGCCGCCACCCCCTTGCGGTCGGCGGCCGCGGCCAGCCGCCCCCTTGCGGTCGGCGGCCGCGGCCAGCCGCCCCCTTGCGGCCGGCGACGCCGGCCGGCCCCCTCCGTGCGGCCGGCGGCCGTGGCCGGCCGCCCGAGGCCGACCGCCCTTGCAGCCGGCGGCTCCGACCGACCCCCTCCGTGCGGCCGGTGGCCGCGACCGTCCGCCCGAGGCCGACCGCCCTTACGGACGGCGGCCCCGGCTTGCCCCTCCGTGCGGCCGGGGGCCGCGGCCGGCGGCCCCTTGCGGTCGGCGACCCCGTCCGGCCCCCTCCGTGCGGCCGGGGGCCGCGGCCGGCGGCCACGGACGGTCGCCCCCCTCAGACGGGGCGGTCTTAGCCGGCCGCCCAGAACCGTCCGCCCGCGGCGGCCGCCCCTCCCTCGGGCGGCCGCCGGCCGGTGCGCCTCCTCCGACCACCATCGTGGGCCGCCCTTTTCTCCACTGTCTGATCGTGGTAGGCCATCACGGCCCTCCGATCACCACAAGCGATCACGGCCCTCCGATCTGCGATTAACCACCGTAACCACCTCGAAAACCTATATAAGCGTCCTTGGTAGTTCATTTTAGGGGATCCGGCTTCATTCTCTCATTCTTTTTCTCTCTCTTCATTCATACTTCCCCAGAGCTTCTCTCTCTACTCTCCCCCTCCGTTCTCCTTTCTCTCACTAACTTGGTAGGTTCTACTCTAAGTGCCGCCCGATGGAGAAAGGGAGCAAAGTGCCAGTGAAGGCAACCCTCCACAGCCTGAGGGATAAAGTGAAGGCATCCTGCGGCGCACGAGCTAGAAGAGCAAGCACCCAAGAAAGACATGCGTCAAAGTGCACAAACTCTGAAGCGTTGGTCTTTCACCCGAGGAGAGCTCTCTCAACCCTCCGGTATTTGTAACGAGGCGCCGCCTGTCGCCCTCACTTTCTCTCTACAAGAGCACTGTAACAGAGGCAAATAGTGGATCTTGGCTGGCACAGACCCGACCACGTGGTTTTTTCCCCTTTCCGGGATTTTCCACGCTAAAGTTGTGTGTGTATAATCTCTCTTTTTCTACTTTGGCTGTGTGAGTACTTGATCGCCCGGGGCTAAGACGGACCGATTCAGAACCGGTCTACCGAGGGCATTAAGCGAACCGCAACAGTTTGGCGCCGTCTGTGGGAAAGACACTCCCACCAAGCAATAACAGACTCATGAAATTGACAGCGGAGCATATGGCCGAGTGCGAGCACAGGGACAAAAGGTTCAAGCAATCCGCCGTGATAACTTTCGAAGGTAAGGACCTTGAGGGAGTCCATCACCCCCATCAAGACCCGCTGGTCATTAGTGCAGGGATCGGGGACCCTTGCCACTACGTGAAGAGAATCTTAATTGATGGTGGAAGCTCGGTCGATGTCTTGTTCCTCGCCACTTTACGCAAGCTAAAGCTCACTAACGAGCACCTTATCATCCAGGCGGAACCTGTCTTTGACGTCAGCAATATTCCCGTTCAGGTTGAGGGGGTGGTTGTTCTACCAGTCACACTGGGAGAATGTCCTAGGCAGGCCACCCACAATGTGCGGTTCGTAGTAGTAGATTCCATCAGTCCCTACAACGCGATTTTGGGACGGCTGACCCAGTTGACCTTCGGGGCAGTTGCATCCATTCCTCATCTCGCTTTAAAGTTCCCGACTACGGTAGGGATTGCAACTGCTCGAGGGAGCCAAGGGATGGCCTGAGCCTGTCATCCAGAGACTGCACCCGTAAGAGAGATGGTGGCCCACGACATCGACAACTTTGATTTACGAGACGATGCAACCCTGCAACGGGGAGAGCCCGTAGAAGGGTTAGTAGAAGTGTCAATCTCGCAGGAAGATCCAGCCCGAACCGTGCGAATCGGATCCCTCCTGACTCAGGAGGAGCAGGAGGAGTTCACCGCCTTCCTCCGTGCCAATCAAGATATCTTTGCTTGGATCCCAGAGGACATGCCCGGAGTGGACCCCCAGGTCATTCTCCATTCCCTAAACATCAATCTGGCCAGCAGGCCGATCGTTCAGAAGAAAAGAAACTTCGCACCAGAGCGGCAACATGCCATTGACGAGGAGGTAGCGAGACTCCTGAAAGCACGGTTCATTCGAGAGGTAAAGTATCCCATATGGGTGGCAAATGTAGTCATGGTTAATAAGGCCAACGGAAGTTGGAGGATGTGCGTGGATTACAACAACCTCAACCAGGCATGCCCGAAAGACAGCTTTCCCCTTCCCATGATTGACCAGCTCGTCGATGCGACATCTGGTCATGAGCTGCTCAGTTTCATGGATGCATACTCGGGCTACAATCAGATCAAGATGAACCCGGTAGACGAAGAGCACACATCATTCAGAACTGACATGGGTATCTATTGTTACACGGTATAGCCCTTCGACCTCAAGAATGCGGGGGCAACATTCCAAAGGCTTATGCACAAGGTGTTTAAGGACCTGCTCGGGAGTATCATGGAAGTGTATGTGGACGACATGTTGGTAAAAAGCCTGCGCCGATCAAGTCACATAAGGGACTTGGACGAATGTTTTCAGCTTCTTCGTCACTACCGAATGAGGCTCAACCCCAGTAAATGCGCATTCGGCGTAACGACGGGAAAATTCCTAGGATTCATGGTAACAAAGTGTGGGATTGAGGCAAACCCAGAGAAGATCAAGGCTCTGGAAAATATATCGCCCCCGCGATCCATCAAGGAAGTCCAGCGACTCAATGGAAGGATCGCTGCTCTGTCCCAATTCTTGGCCCGAGCAGGGGATAAGTATCTTACCTTTTTCAAAGTACTCCGGGGGCGCGCAGCTCAGGGTTCCAGTTGACCGACGAGTGCCAGGAAACTTTCGAGCTTCTCAAGCAATACCTGGCCTCGCCCCCGCTCTTGTCGAACCCATCCCTCGGAGAGGCCCTGTATTTATACTTGGCAGTATCCTCAGCGGCCCTCAGTTTGATCTTAGTAAAGGATGAAGGAGGAGTCCAGCGACCCATCTATTACATCAGTAAGGTCCTTTCCGACGCAGAAACTAGATACCCAGCGGCCGAAAAGACGACCTTGGCACTAGTCTTCTCAGCAAGGAAGCTTCGTCCATACTTCCAGGCCCATGCAATTAAAGTGCTGACTCATCTACCGCTACGGGCAATTCTGTAGAAGCCAGAGGTATCTGGGAGGTTGGTAAAGTGGGCAGTCGAGCTGGGCGAGTTTGATATTCACTTCTTGCCCCGGCCAGACATCAAGTCGCAGGTACTCGCGGACTTTGTTGTAGAGTGCACTATCTCACCAGAAGCAGATCCTGCGCCAGAGAAAGCCCCGGCTCGTTGGACTCTCTACGTTGACGGAGCGTCAGGGGCCGAAGGGGCGGGAGTCGGGTTACTATTGATAAGTCCGAAAAAGGTCACTCTGGAGTACGACCTCCGATTAAGATTTCCCGCTACCAATAATGCCGCTGAGTACGAAGCCCTGATTGCTAGACTCAGGCTCGCTGCCGATTGCAAAGTGGAAAGCCTAACGATCTACGCTGACTCACAAATTGTCGTCTCACAGGTCGAAGGTAAGTACGAGGCGAAGAGTGACCAGCTGGCGCAATACCTTGCGCTCGCAAAGTCACTCCTGGCAAAGATCCCCTCGCACCAGGTCATTCACATCCCAAGGGAGCAGAATACTCGGGTAGACGCACTATCTAAGCTTGCGACCTCGTCAGCTAACTATCAGTCCCGCCACCGGCGAGTCGAAGACATCATGACCCCAAGCATTCAGGGGCCTTGGGAAGTATCGACGATCGACGGGGAGGAAGCGTACTGGATGACCCCCATACGAGAGTACCTCGAGCACAAGCAATTACCAGATGACAGCATAGAAGCACGACGGCTCCGGATAAGGGCTGCAGCGTTAGCAATCATCGACGGAGAGCTCTACAGGCGGGCTTTCTTTGGTCCTTATCTGAAATGTTTGCCACCATCGGAGGAAGACTACGCCTTGTGTGGTGTACATGGAGGAGTTTGCGGAGAGCACTTAGGTGGGAATGCTCTGGCTCGTAAAATCTTGCGCCAAGGTTTTTACTGGCCTACAATGAAGAAAGACGCCACATAACTCGTCCAGAAATGCAAAAGCTGTCATCTTCATGCCAATATGCCACATCAGCCGCCAGTTGCGCTCACTGCACTCCAAGGGTCCTGGCCTTTCGCCCAGTGGGGGATCGTCATCCTTGGCCCCCTCCCCACGGCATCGGGTAAAAGGAATTTCATCATCATGACAATCGATTACTTCATCAAGTGGGTGGAAGCTGAGCCGCTCGACAAAATAACGGAGGAGAACGCCAGACAATTTGTTTGGAAAAACATCATCTGTCATTTTGGAATCCCGACCATAATAATTGCGGACAATGACACGCAGTTCACCGGGAAATCATTCACAAAATTGTGTGAAGACCTAAAGATCAACCTGCGCCACACTGTCGTATCGCATCCCCAGGCAAAACGGTCAAATATAAGTGACAAATCGAACGATCCTCAAGGGTCTGAAGGCGCTCCTTGAAGAGGCTGGGGGGGGGGGAGTGGGTCGATGCGCTCCCCAACGTATTATGGGCATACCGTACCAACTTGAGAACTCCAACTGGCGAGACCCCTTACAAATTTTTCTTTGGGAGTGAGGCGGTCATCCCGGTCGACATCGGCGTACCAAGTACCCGCATGGAAACCTTCGACACAGACAAGAATGAAGATCTGCTCAGAGAAAACTTGGACCTCCTAGCTGAAGTCAGAGACACCTCCGCTCTGCGCACGACAGATTATCAGCGGCGTGTTTCCCGTTTCTACGATAGAATAGTAAAGCCTCGACCAATCGGTGTCGGTGACTTGGTCCTCCGAAGTCTCAAGGCTGCCGGAAAGGGACCTCAGCAGAACAAGCTTACAGCAACATGGGAAGGGTCATACGTCGTCACCGCAGTGGTGAAACCTGGAACCTTCAAGATCAAAAATGCAGAGGGGAAGACCCTCCCTCGTACCTGGAACGCTCAGAACCTACGCCGGTTCTACCAGTGAACTCAGTCGCGCCTCAAACTACTTAAAGATAACTATAAAGTCGCGAGGAAAACCCTCATGCACAAATTATTCTGCTTACTGCATTTTCTGCTTTCATTCTAACTCTTGCCACGCAACAAACACGTCAAAAGCACATCTCATCCCTCAGACCCCCCCTGAGTCCAGGGACGTCTGTTCCTTAAGGCGGTCCGGGACCAGTCGACATGCGACCCGCTTGGCGGTTTGGAATCCGTCATCGTGCAATGGCATGACCAGGCTAAAGAAAAAACAAAACAACTCATCTCTTTACATTTATATACTGTGATTGCGATGTCACTAACTCCTAAAACTTACAGGATCGATTTGGAATCCGTCCCCTGGGGTCCGGCGAGCAACTGTAGCACGATTGTCTCGATCCCCCTGCCGCGGTTCGAAGGTTCGCCCTTCACCCATTCAGCGGATTGCGATGTCGTCGGGAATGAGCACCCCCGGTTGACCGCGGCCTATAGCGCGACAGTCTTGACCTAACAACAGGTTGCGATGTCGCTTGGGGACCGAAGACCAAGTCCCACGTAAACTGTAGCACGGTGGCCTCAACCTTTCTCCTATGACAGAAATGCTCACTCTTCTCCTACGGAGCGGGTCGCGACATCATCAGTGACTAGCTCCCTCAGCTGTGCACAGCCCACAACGTGATAGCCTCGACCTCGCTCCACCGGCGCAAGGACCCGACCTTCGCTGCGGTTGCGACGTCGTCCGGGTCTTCGGGGCCACGCCTCCGCAAATACTAGGGTCCATCAGCTGCTCGAGGGGGTTCGAATCGACCATGTCCTTCTGCTGACAATAGGCCGAGGATTATGACTCTTCACCTGCATCCGAAGCTCGACGCCCCGCCATCCTAGGAAAGCCCCCATGATCGGTGTAATTACAACCTCAGGGTCCATCAGCTGCTCGCGGGGTTCGAATCGACCATGTCCTCCTGCCGATAATATGCCGAGGATTATGACTCTTCACCTGCATCCGAAGCTTGACGCCCCACCCTCGCAGGGCTTGCCCCCCTCGCGACTGGTGACTAACTAAGCTACAATCGCAACTAAATCGGGTTCCGGCCCCGCTGAATCCACATCTTAACCAACCACAGCCACACTGTGGCGCGATGGCTTCACTCTCTATGGCGTGGTTCAGGAGTGCACCCTTCGTCCTCTCAATGGTTTGCGACATCGCTGGGAACCAGCTCCCCCAGTTGTGCGCTGCCAACAACACGATATCCTCGGCCAAACAACAGGTTGCGGAGTCGCCAAAGGGGCAAAACATTGAGTCCCCCGCACACTGTAGCACGACGGCTTCGACCTCGCTCTCATGGTGGCAAGGCTCGCCCTTCTCCTACGAAGCAGGTCGCGACGTCGTCGGGAGCCAGCTCCCTCAGTTATGCGCAACCCGTATCGCGATGGTCTTGGTTTCTCTACCATGGCACAAGGGGACGCCCTTTACCTCGTAGCAAGTTGCGATGTCGTCAGGGTCTTCGGGGCCACGCCCCCCATTGCCACCGGGTTCACGGCAACTCGCAGGGGTTCGAACGAACATGGCCTCCCACCAATAATATGCCGGAGCTCCCATAACTCTTCACCCCCATCCAAAGCAAACACTCTTCCACCGCTCAGGGCCTGCCCCTCACAGTTGGTGTTTGGCTAAGACAACAATTGGCCACAACAGTCAGAAGTAAAGGCAGTGACAACCACTCAACAAGCATATCAAGTATAAAGGTACAAACTGAAAAAGTACAAATGTACAAATTAAAAAACTACAAAGGTACAAATCGACGGAGATAAGCCCACCAATACAAACAGGTACATGTATACAAATCAAAAAAGAGCATCAAAAAGATATAGCTGTCACTCAGTGGCCTCGCCCGCCTCAGCATCGGAGCCCTCCTCCTCTGACAAATCCTCAAGCCCGAGGCCAACAACGCCGCATCCCCGCTTTCGGGAGACCATCCGGAGTGTCTTCGCCATCCCCTGGCAGAAAGTGACTTCCCGCAAGTCCTCCATCTGTGGCTCCACCTCCTGAGTCCACTCCTCCTCGCGGATCTCCTCTGAAATCAGGAACCGCTCTCGCATGTAATCCACGGAGTCCCGATACTCAGCCAGACCAGCCGCCTTCAGCTCAACCTCCCGCTCCACAGAGGAAAGGCGCATCACCTCTGCCCTGGATAGCTCCAGCTCTGCCCGAACTTCATCTAGAAGATGCAAAGTCTCCTCCGCAGCCGTCTTCTCAGCACTGAGCGCAGCTTTGGTGTCCCCCAGTTCGCACCGCAACTCGTACCCAATCTGCCTAAGTCGCGAAATATCGCGCTCTCGCCACCCCTTCAGATCCGAAAGGACACTCTTCGCTTCCCGGAGCTCTCCCTGAAGAGCCATAAACCCATCCTTCAGGCTCACATAGTGGTCATTCCACGTAAGCGCAATGTTTGCCTGAGTCTTCATCTGCAAAAGAAAGGGGACAAGTCAGAAGAGCTTTCCTCAAAAGTCACTACTCAGAAGTTGAGATCATACGTACCGCTTGATTCATCGCTTCTAAGGAAGAGGAGACCCTCTTTCCATTCGCCACCTACCGCACTGCAACCCGCGCTGTGGAAGCCTGGGGGGCAGAAGACCCCAGGACCTCAAGATCCGCATCATTCGGCTCGCCTCCCGCTCTAGAGCCGCAAGGGGTAGCCTCCTCTAAGAGTGCATCCTGCCACGATAGAAGGCTAGGACCCGCCTCCTCAGCTCCACAACCTCTAAACACTAGCTTCCTCTTCCTGTCACGGGAGAGAGGAATGACGGCAGCATGACCCGAATCAATAGACAGCCCGCATAGCAGCAGGCGCTTCTCGTCAACGAAAGTAGAGATGCTGTACAAGATGTTCCCCAACTCTTGGGGCTCTACAAAACTAAGGACGGGAGTAAACTCCCGCTCGTGTCCTCTAGAACGCCGGCAATGGTCCGGAAGCGCATTCCAGACCTTTGGCAATCCACCTGGGTTCCTGACATATCCGAACAAGATATTCCCGTGGCGACGGTCCGCCCGGGTCTCAAACTCCAGCTACCGCTTATTGTTGAGGACGTCCACGCGACCCCCGCCTTCGGCGCGCACCTCACACTAATCCTTGAAAATATCCAAGGAAAACCTCGATGCATGCTCGCGAAAGAACGCGATCAACCCCATGATCCGCGTCATCCCAAGAGGGGTAAACTGCGACGCAGGAACGCCGCAGAACTTCAGAATCTCAGCCACTTCCTCGCAAGCTGGAAGGCGAAAGCCGCTTCGAAGAGACGACTAACAAAGGGTCATCCAGCCGCGCGGAGGGTTTTGCACCCGCTCTTGAGGACTAGGGATCCGCACCTCCAAATCGGGGGGCAGGTTAAAGCGCCTCCTCCAAATATCCACGTGCTCGAGGGAGAGATTTGAGCGCAGCCGCATAGGACGGCTCTGCACACCCCGCTTAGAAACCTGAAAAAACAAAAAAGTAAGGTAAGAAAAGCAAGTCCGAGCAACACTTTGCGCCCACGCATTCGAGCCATGCACGTGCACAAAGCGCACGTAAATCAGCCCGCACATGAGCACGCCGCCGAACCACTCGTAAGCGGAGTGGCCGCACCGCGTGTGCCCTGCGCACGGATTCAGCCCCGCGCGCACTCGCGCGCGGGTTCAGCCCCGTGCGCCCCCGCGCGCGGATTCAGCCCCGGGCGCCCCCGCGCGCGGGATCAGCCCCGTGCGCACCCGCGCGCGGGTTCAGCCCCGGGCGCACCCGCACGCGGGTTCATCCCCACGCGCAATCGCGCGCCGGTGCAGCCCAGCGCGCACCCGTGCGCGGGGTCAGCCCCACTTGCACCCGCGCGCACCCGTGCGGGGGTTCGGCGTTGCGCGTCCCCCGCGCCCGAACGCACAGACTGCATGCGAGTGGCGTCGGGGGGGGGGGGGGGGGCTTTCTCCCCTCCGGCTTCGTCCGGTGCCCGGACCTTTTCCTCGGTCAGAATCTTACCTTAGCAATATCACCATCGCCGCCCGTCTCAGAGTTAGCACCCGTTCCGGCCATCGCTGCCAAGCCCCGTCGCAAAGAAGAAAATTCCCGCGCTTTTCATTCGCTCCAAGACGACAGAATTTTGGGGGGCAAATGATGGGTACCCCATAATTTATAAATAATTATGATAACTTTCGCGCGCCGGATCGTAACTTCCGCGCGCCGGATCGTAACTTCCGCGCGCCGGATCGTAACTTCCGCGCGCCGGATCGTAACTCCCACGCACCAGATCGTAACTCCCGCGCACCGGATAGTAACTCCTGCGCACCGGATCGTAACTGCCGCGCACCGGATCGTAAGTCCCGCGCACCGGATCGCGTAACCACAGCCCGACGAATCGCAACCGCCGGCGCCGTTGCGGGCGGTCGGCGGCCGGCCACCCATGGCCGGCCGCCACCCCCCATGCGGCGGCCGCGGCCGGCCGCCCCCTTGCGACTGGCGGCCGCTGTCGGCCCCCTCCGTGCGGCCAGCGGCCGCGACCGGCCCCTCCGTGCGGCCTGCGGCCGCTCGAGGCCGGCCGCTCGAGGCCGGCCGCCCCCCTTGCGGCCAGCGGCCCCGGCCGGCCCCCTCCGTGCTGTCGGAGGCCGCAGCCGGCCACCCCCTCGCGGCCAGCGGCCACGGCCGCCCGCCCCTCAGACATGGCAGCCTTGGCCGGGCGCCCAGAACCGTCCGCCCGCAGCGGCCGCCCCGTCCTTCGGGCGGCCGCCGGCCGACGCGCCTCCTCCGACCACTATCGTGGGCCGCCCTTCTCTCCACCGTCTGATCGTGGCAGGCCATCACGACCCTCCGATCACCACAAGCGATCACGGCCCTCCGATCTGCGATTAACTACCGTAACCACCGTAACCACCTCGAAAACCTATATAAGCGCCCCTGGTAGTTCATTTTATGAGATTCGGCTTCATTCTCTCCTTCTCTTTCTCTCTCTTCATTCCTACTTCCCCCAGAGCTTCTCTCTCTGCTCTCCTCCTCCGTTCTTCTTTCTCTCACCAACTTGACAGGTTCTACTCTAAGTGTTGCCCAAAGGAGAATGGGAGCAAACTGACAGCGCAAGCAACCCTCCACAGCCTGAGGGATAAAGTGCAGGCATCCTGCGGCGGGCGAGCCAGAAGAGCAAGCACCCAAGAAAGACGCACGTCAAAGTGCACAAACTCCGAAGCGGTGGCCTGTCGCTCGAGGAGAGCTCTCTCAAACCTCCAGTATTTGTAACGAGGCGTGGCCTGTTGCCCTCGCTTTCTCTCTACAAGAGCACTGTAACTGAGGCAAATAGTGGATCTTGGTTGGCACAGACCCCACCACGTGGATTTTTCCCCTTTCCGGGGGTTTCCACGCTAAAGTTATGTGTGTACAATCTCTTTTTTTCTACTTTGACTGTGTGCGTACTTGATCGCCCGAGGCTAAGACGGACCGATTCAGAACCGGTCTACCGAGGGCATTAAGCGAACCGCAATAATGATGAAGGATTTTTGGAAAGGATTTCATCTCATTTTTCCTATGGTGGCCGCCATACCAATTTTGGGCTTCTTCCACCACATATATATAATGGTGTGGCAGACCATCCATGAAGTGCAGCGCAACAGTCAAGTTTCGGCTGAAGATCGTCGGCTTCTCTTCGAAGCACCTGCCGCCTACTTTCTCTTCATGTCGGCCGCCGATTCGGAGGTCATTCTTTTTTTGTAGTCGACATTCGTCTCTAATCGCCGTCTTGATTTCTCGTCGCAACGTCTACGTCCGGATCTAGGAGGGTTCGAGATTTTTCCATTTTCTCGTACTATTTTCTCTCTCCATTTTAGCCGTATTGTATGTTTGAGACAATTAATAATATTATTGATCTCTGTCTGCACAGTGGACGTACCCATTTGATTTTTTGGTGAACCACTTAAATCTCGGTGTTCTTCTTTTTGTGGTGTTTATCGTTTATTTTTACACATTATTATTATCTTTCGTAACAATAAATTTGGCCGTTAGAAATTTCACTTGAACAGGAGAATTTTATCCGCACTACTCGCCCTCCTGCCTCAGAGAACACTACCCGTAGCCAAAAAAAATCGACAATTACGTAACACTTGTAGCGCATACCCAGGATTTCAGTAATTCAAGTAATTCTTAATTGAGTATTCTTCCTTGAAAAACATGTGCTAAGCACAGTAACCCGACACAAAAGTGTGATGGGCTGCCACATACAAATCATTTTGAATATTTGGGGATAGTTAATTCCCCCGATGTTAGGGTGTAATTCGGATCGGTTCAGATCGGTTCCATCAAAAACCGATCCATATTGTTTTGGTTCCATCATTTTGGAATCACAACTGATCGAAATATTCAAAATCTAGAATCATACCCTTACCAAAAAAATCGGTTCGGTTTTACCGACAACATAATTACAACTTATAAAATATTTTTTGTTATAAACATATTTTTTTTGTTACATTATATAGTGGTAATCAAATATAATTTCTTAAATGAATATTAGCAATTCAGTTCTCGGGTATTAAACTGTAAGAACCGAGAATCAACCCCGAAAGTTCGGTTCTTGCCTTTTCAAGAACCATATCAAAATCGAGAACTATTTGAACTGTCTTGAAGTGCCAGGTTCAATTCGGGATCAGTTCTCGGTTCTTTTGCTCTTTTTGTACACCCTATTAGCGCGATGACTTCTTTTATTTGGATGTTCTGACGCGAGATACTTTAATTGTGAATTCATATTTTATGTACAAAGCAGCTCCATGTTTCATGAATCTAGACCCAAATTTCAAATTGGACCGCGGATTCAAAAATTACTTGAGCAAGAAATCCGTATTCAAGTTTGCACAACAACCAACAACACTATTAATAACCACAAACACATTAAAAAAGATAATAACTATGTGCAGGTCCATTTTGACTATATGCATGCCACACAATTTCATAATGTTTACATGCAGTCCCCCACCTATACGGGTTCATCACTTCATATGATTTTTTAAGGGTGATGTTATAAGCAAATCATATTTCGCTTCTATCAAACCAAAAAATATTAAAAATAGTAATATTTATGTTATTTGAAATGACTTATAGCTAACCCTATTCTCTTTCACGCTTTTTTGAACTGCTTCTTCTACGTGCATTTTTATGAGAAGTGTTCAACACAAAAGTTGTAGATCTCGTCGAGATTTACAACTTTCATGTTGAACACTTTTTAATTTTAAGTCGTTTAGGCCCCAGATTTGTCCCCCGAAAAAAGTCACGCCCAACCCGGATGTCCGTACATATGTTCGCTGTGACTTTTTTCTGGGGCCAAATCAGGTCTCAAAACTGCTTCAAATTAAAAAATGTTCAACATGAAAAGTTGAAAACTGTATATCTCGTCGAGATCTACACTTTTCATGTTGAACACTTTTTAATTTGAAGCCGTTTAGGCCCCTGATTTGACCCCTGAAAAAAGTCACGCTGAACTCAGGCGTCCGTACATATGTTACGCGTGACTTTTTTCTGGGGCCAAATCGGGGGTCTAAACTGCTTCAAATCAAAAAGTGTTCAACATGAAAGTGGTAGATCTCGTCGACTTTGATGTTGAACACTTCGCATGAAAATGCATGTATAGGACGCAGTTCAAAAAGACGTGTATATTCTTATATACACTTAACTCGTATATACAACACACCTTTATAGGAATTAGAAATCAAATATATTTTGAGACACCTGCAATTCAATTTTTAAGTCAAATGATATAGTATAATACAAATATTTATTTTTGAGGGTTTTTTTAAAATCTTTTTGAGTGCTTTGCTAGTAACCAATTGGTTTTTAAATATATATTTTCAAATTTTATGATTTGTTAGTAGTAATGGTTTGCTAACAGCGAAAATGAGTTTGCTAATAATATCACTCATTTTTAATTTGACCTGCATTTATTCTTGAACTGCGCATAACTGAAAATGACCTGCATGTAACATGACCATAAAAATAACATCGATTTCTTTTTTAAAAAATTATGAGGGAAAAAAAACGAAAACGCCATCTTTCATTATAAGGCTTTGTTTGGCTCGACGGGAGGAGACGGGGCGGGAGGAGACGACACCGCCGATCAAAAAGCTAGGAGGAGGCTGCCGTTCAAAAAGCTCTTTTTTTGCCGTCTTAAGTGCACGGCGGGGAGAAATGAAGTAAACGCCGCCAGAAGGCGTTTGTTTATCCGCCGTCCTGCAATGTTTGCCCCAAACAGCTGGCATAAATGCCCGGAGAAACTATGCCTAAGCATATTAGAGCAACTCCAACCGTCCGGCATTTCTCAGAAATGCCGGACGGTTTCCCTCCAATGCTTCGGCATTGGAGGCTGCATAAATGGAGGAGGCGGCATTTCCGCCTCCTCCTCCTCTAAATTTAGAGGAGGAGAGAAAATGCCGGCCGTCCATTTATTATTTTAATATTTTTTTTTAATTTTAATTATATATTTATTATATTTAAGGAAAACGTGTATTACACAATAACGTTCGTAGCCACTAAAATATTATTTCAAACTTCACATATAATATATCAATAAATTTGTTTTTTCGAGACCTACAAAACGAGACTAATATTGCATACTTTCTAAATATTATTGATCATACAAATAGCTAGATAACACGATTTACTAAATAAAATTGCACATACACCGAAATACATTCAAATTAAAATGCATACAATTTTCCAAATTACATTGTTTCATTACCATGTCTTGTTTTTTCCCAGCATTAGATTCCTTCTCCCAAGCATTGGATGCCTTCTCCACTCAAGCCTCTGTCTTGTCTTTGTTGGGGTTGTGGAACATTTCCGGTCCTCTTGTTTCTCACACCGGGTTTGCCCACGCGAGCTTAAAGGAATCGAAGTGTGATCCCCCTTCGACATCTCCGGGACCGACGACAGCGGGGGTCCGGGGGTGGCCGAGCTCGACGATCGTCGAACCCAGCCCGACGTCGAACGTCGAACCCAGCTCGACGTTCGACGCGCCGAACCCAGCTCGACGTTCGGCCGAGCTCGACGATCGTCGATCGCCGTTCGACGTTCGACCGAGCTCAACGTTCGGCCGAGGTCGACGATCGTCGATCGCCGTTCGACGTTCGGCCGAGCTCGACGATCGTCGATCGCCGTTCGACGTTCGGCTCAGCTCCACGTTTTCGTCCAGCTGAGCTCGACGTTGACGTTCGTCGAGCTGAGCTCGGCAAAACGTCGAGCTCAGCTCGACGTTTATATTTAAATATAAATATTTTAATTTTAATTTTAATTATTATATATATTTATTTATACATATAAATATGTAAATTATAAAAAAATATTCTGGCTTAATAAATGTATATTTATTTATACATATAATATTAAAAAATGCATGTTCTTCAAATATGAAGAACATGATTGGAGTTGGTTCTCCATGTTCTCCATATTTGAAGAACATAGTACCACTGCAATCTCTAAATATAAAGATCTCCCGTTGGAGATGCTCTTACAGCGCCGGCTACTTCATTCTCCTGTGGTCGTACTATTGAAATTTATTTAAATTAAAATAATTATTTAATAAAAGACGTTGACCACTATATTCTTCATGAATTGAAAATTATTTTTGTCCCTTTCTCTCACAATTTGTTAATATTTTGTTAACTTCCAATAAACTTTAAACTCAATTTAAAATGCATGTCACTATTAATCGTCTACAAGGCGCGCTACTTTAGTGTATTTCAAACGCATACAAGGCCACAAGGACGTATTTTAAATATTTTTTTATGGGTGTTGATATTAACATTATATATTTTGTTATCTGCATTTAAAATTTGAATTTTTTTGAATTTTTGGAATTCCTATTACCAAACACTGCACAAATATTATTCCTTATTCACTCACTCATCTTGTGCTTCCGCCTCTCCTCCAAACCGTTATTCCACCAGCGACCCTTCCTTCTCTCTTTTCATCCGGCCGGAAGGTCTCCAAATCCGGCAAGTGCTCCTCCTCCATTTCCTGAGCGGTGCTCTTTATCCCGATGCGTTCTCCTCCATTATCCGACGACTATCTTTTCCACATCTGGCGATCTCTCTTCTTCTTAGCGGTGGTGCTCCTCTATTCCGCGATTTTCAAGTGCACATTCCTCCTCCAGGGGATGGTGCTCTGCTCCTCCATTTACCTAATTTTGAGTGCGAATAACTTTCGTGTTTGCGGATAGCCAATTTTAAAAACAGCTTGATCTTCCGGCGAGTGGAGACTCTCCCGATTCAGCCGCACAAAACCACAAGAACACACAAATCATTTAACATAACATAATCCAAACTAAGCCCAGCTATTTATAAAAACCATAACTGGATAAATTACGAAACTACCTCTAATATAAAATAGGAACACATCATTTACCCGATTATAGCTACTATAAATAGTTGGGCTTAGTTTGAGTTATGTTGAATGATTTGTGTGTTCTTTTAGTTTTGTGCAGCTGAATTGGAAGAGTCTTCCCTCGCCCTTGTGAACTAATATAGAACAAAATTGGATAAGGAGATACGAACGGGGAGGAATAACCAATCGATGAAAGAACATGAAATCATTCTGTTTCAAAATGCCAGAGATAGCCTGGATTCCGTCGACGATGTCGACGAGAAGCTAGCGGGTTTTCTTACGAGACTGAGAGCGACGATTTTGGGAGCGAGGAAGAGGGAGTGGGTCTCGGGAGTTAGGGCTGAGGGTTTTGTGTTATTAATGGGGTGCTATTAGCGATGTGATTTAGAAGAATTTTTTTAAAAAAAAATAAAGATTTGATTACTCTTAGGGGTGCTAATAGCCTAGTTTGAAGTGCTATTAACATTCTTCTTAAATAAACCTCCATTTGAGACCTAAATGGAGAGAATCTGATTGTTAACAAACGTCTTAAGAATTGCGAATCATGACTTATTCATTTTTAACTTTATAATAAGAATAATTAACAGCATCCTAAACCGAGTTATGTGAATATACGTTGATCAACTTGCATCAAGTCGCCTTCCTCTAGTGTTGGACGAAAAAGCTCCGAAGTAGTCCCTCCTGATAGAAGCCCAAACTTTGCCAGTTCATATTCCTCTGAATTTTCGATCTTTCCTTGCACCTCTTTCAAAAAATTATACCATATATATATATATATATATATATATATATTAATACGTGTATTTATACTATCTTTTAAGGGAACGAATCTTTTGGTTCAACATTTATTTGATGTTCTGATTTTACCTCCTCTTTATTTTCTTTAATTTTAAAAATTATGCTCTTACCTAAAATAAAAAAAATTTATTCTCCGCGTCACTCGCAAACTCCCATAAACAAGGAAGAAAATGAGCAACGAGAGAGCACTCGGTGGTTTGCGAGCGGTGGGAACATAGTCCAGGATCCAACGAGAGAGCACTCTCAATTTCGTCAGAAATAGAGGGGATTTATTTCACGGACAAGATCTTTTACTTTTTGATCCAACTTGTTCTGTTTTTCCCAACTTTTTATATTTTTTTAATTCAAAAAATCTTATCCACTAGATTTTTTTGGGATTATTCCTATTCACTAAATATGAAATGAATCCCCTCCATTTCATTTTTTGTGAATAGTATTAGTCTCAAAACCCTAAAATATAAACCCTAAAATCTTGAGAACATCATCGCGTCTGAACAATATTGTGACGAATATTATGGCGTGAGGCACTTGAAACTCTCGTGCACTATCACTATCAGACTATTGTCGTCATTGGCCATGCCTGCAACACTTATTAATACAAGTATAAATAGCTAATGTTAGTGGCAGCAAAGAGCAAGTAAATTGCATTGCCTCTCTCTCTCTCTCTTTCTCTCTCTCTCTAATAAAATGGAGGGCGTTGCCAAAGTAGCCGTTGACAGTATAAATATGGAGATTCTCCCCTTCATCCGTAGATACCAGAGCGGCCGTATCGACCGCCTCAGTCCGGCGAAACTGGTGCCGCCCTCCGTCGACCCTCGCACCGGCGTCTCATCACGGGATGTCGTCATCAACCCAGAGGCTCGCCTGAGCGCCCGCCTCTACCTCCCGCCGACGGCCGTCATCTCCAAGTCCCCTCCGAACAAGAAGCTGCCCGTCATAGTGTACTACCACGGCGGCGGCTTCTGCGCCTTCTCCGCAGCCTCCTCCCCCTATCACTCTTATCTCAACTCCCTCGTTGCCGAGGGAGAGCTCGCCGCCGTGTCGGTCGACTACAGACTCGCGCCGGAGCACCCTCTCCCGGCGGCCTACGACGACTCCTGGGAGGCGCTTCTCTGGGTGGCGGAGCACGCCTACGGCGGTCGGGGCATCGACCGCCGCCTCGCCGATTGCGGCGACTTCAGCAAGATCTTTCTCGCCGGCGACAGTGCCGGAGCGAACATAGTGCACAACATGGGGATGAGGCTTGGGGAGAATGGGATGGAGGTGGAAGGGCTGGCGTTGGTGCACCCTTACTTTTGGGGGAGGGAGAGGATTCCGGCGAGAAATAAGGGGAAGCAGCCGCCGCCGCCGTCGTCGTCGGCACTGAAAGGCGAGGACTTTGATGCTCTGTGGCCGTTCGTGTGCCCCGGGAGCCCGGGACTTGATGACCCGAGGGTCAACCCAATGGCGGCCGGCGCGCCGAGCCTGGCGGCGTTGGGGAGCCGGCGGGTGCTGGTGACTGTGGCCGAGAGGGATTTGTTCAGGGAGAAGGGGAGGGAGTACTACCAGATGATGAGGGCGTGCGGGTGGGGAAGGGAGGCGACGTTCTACGAGACGAAGGGGAAGGATCACGTTTTCCATATTTTCCGGCGGCCCGACCAAGCCGCCGCCGAGTTAATGCGGCGTTTGGTTGGATTCTTTAAGGAGGAGAGCGTTCAGGGGAGATACTCCATGTTAATGGGGTCCATGGGCATCTGCCAAAGCGTCTGACTAGTTGCATGTGGAATTAAGCAGAGTCATCTCATCTGATATTCTATGGCGGAGTTATTTTCTTGAAATTCTGCATTATTTTAAAATTTTGTGAGTCTTAATTGTGAAATATGATAGTATTTTAATTCATAATATTGTTATATTTTTTTTGAAGGAACCAACAGCTTAATGATCTTATGTGTGAGAGACACGCTTAAAAAAATTTTACAACCCAAAAGGATGTTGTTTTTGAGAGATGTTGAAATAAATCTAGCCTTGTTATTACATGAAATGAAATGAGAATTATTTATATTATCTATATAAAAATGCAAAAGTATGCGCTTCATGCTTTAAAAAATGATAATGTAAACTTGAATCATTGATCATCAAAACTGAAGAATTTTTGGAAATTATTATGGGTAAATCTATTTTGAATAGGTGCAAACCTACTTTTAAAATAAAAATTCTTAAAATAATTATTTTAAATGCATGATATGGGAAAACTGATAGGGGCAAATCATTTCCATATTACGTCGACAGGAGCGAGCCATACGCGACGACACCGCCACTAAAGCCGACGACTCTCTATCCGCCGCCGCCAACGCCGACCGCAAACCATACGCGACGACACCTACCACACATCCTCTCTTCTGATCACTGCAGGAGCTTCATATTTATTTATGTCGGACATTCTCACTCATCTTCAGCTCCTTTGATCTGAAGCAAGCCACATGTTTAAACCTTTATTTTCGAATTTTTCATCTTCATTTATTTTCGTATTCCTCCAGCGAAGTAAAACAACGTCGAAAAATTCCACTCATCACTAAAAGAGAATTTTTACGATGAATTTGAAACTTTTGTAATACATTAAATTTTATAATATTGATGATAAACTATTTGTTCATATTTTGCTAAAAAATTTAGAAAGATTTTATATTGATTTGCACGTAACAATTTTGTTTGAACATATAAATTTTTTGATTTGCCCATAAAATGGGTTCGCACCAATAAATCTAAAATTGATTTGCCCATAACAATCACCTAAATTTTTTTTCTGAAATGATTCATTCTTTAAGGTACCGTTCATTTAGAAGAAATTGAAATTGGATATTGAAGTTGAGTTCAATTCCAATTCTTCTAAGAATTAATGAACTTGGTCTATTTTCAATTATAGTATTTGCCCAATAAACAAAATTGAAGAATATTGTGTAATTTATTAATTTTGTTGTTCGTTTTTAGATAAAATTGATGAAAAACAAAAATCTCAAATCAATGAGGGAAAAATCACAGGACGGGACACACAAACAATTCACTATCAAAAATAAATAAGGATTACAATAGAAATTTCTAAGTTTGCCCGACTTATATCCCCCTAGATTTGCAAATTGAATCATCTTCTCTCACGGTGAAAAATCTCTTCTAAAAAGGGAACAAAACTCAAATATAAGCAAAAAATACGTACAACGAAGACGAACAACACCAGATTGAGAAAACTTGTTCTTCCTTTTGAAGAATTTCCTCCAACAGTAATGGCAACAAGGTCTCATTCCCTAAAACAAGAACCCTTCTGCCTCCGCTCTTGGCGGATCTAAATCTTAAAGTAACTATTGTTGTAATAGGTATTTAGGGCAAAAGAGCCAGATTATCTTGACCTTTGGATCAAGCCCTAAGCTGATCAAACAACTAAAATCAAGTCTATTACAGAACAGACTCTGCCCGCTACCACATCAGTACCCAAGAACCAGACACGACGATATCCACGCCTGAACACGACGATATTGTCATGTTAACTCGACGATGTCATAGAGTTAACCCGATGTCATGAACCTGTCACAAGAGTGCACACTAGGAGCCTTCACTCGGCGATATCGTCTTGTTAACTCGATGTCATGAATCAGATTTGATTTTTTTTTTTCAAGTCCCTCGACTCCTATAACAACACGTCAACCTTGATCTGAATTCCTGCTCTTTAGGGGCTGAATCCCAACAAAAAGTTGATCTTAGAATTACGCGCATCAGAGAACAAAATGCATCCGGGTGAAAAAACTTGCCCAGGAGAAAATGCGCACAACCTATAAGAAAATATTATATATATTTATTATTGAACATGCACAACCTATAAGAAAATAAATGTTTGTAAAAAAACTGTAAGGATTTTTTTTTAAAAAAAATTATAAGTATTTTTAGGCGTAATTATGTCTTTTGGTAGAACTGAGAACTTAACTAGAACCGGAACGAACATCTTGGTTCAAGTATGGTTCTAGATTTTTAATATATATGCAGGTCTTGTTCCAAAATGATGGAACCCGAACCAACTTGAGTTGCACCCCTAACTATGTTAATGGAGTTTTGGAGGTTGGAGTAGAAAGAAGAAAGACATGGGGTGGGTGGGTGGGGGGGGGGGGGGGGGGGGGGGGGGAACCAAGACCTTCGGCTTGATCAAGGCCTCCCGCTGGGGGATGCCAACGAATGAGGCAATACTGACCTTTGCGTTCACACTGCGCTGCCTCGCCCTCGGGCCGGCGAGCTCTAGCTTGTAGATGAGGACGACCCAATATGGGACGATTCTGAGTCAGTTCGCGTGCACTTTATATGACAAACTGTTTGAAAGGTCAGAATCACGTGAAATTAGGTGCGTTATAATCGGGTAAGGGGGCGGTAAAGTGCGAGTGATGCACTTTATCGTAAAGTGTGGGCATCCAACGCTCCGTGTGATGCCCACACACATCTCTAAGTGCTTTGAGATGTGTCCGCTCTGAGATGGGTGCACCCTACCGCGAACCGTTGGATTCCCACATTTTACCGTAAAATGCACCCTTGCACTTTACTCACCCCTTAGTTATAATCGCATCAGCTAGCCGGTCACTACGTGATATTTCAAATGATTCTATCATTTGACTTTTTAATGTACGTTATAATCGCATCAGCTAGCCGGTCACATGCATGATTCTTCAAGTGATTATGTAAATAATACAAAATAAAATAAAATATTATGTAAATAAAACCGGATCCGACTATTTGAAATGACAACTATTACAACCACCTAGAAGAAAATAAAACTACTTTTGAACATAAAAGTGAATAAAATTACTTAGATGAGATGGAAAGTTCACAACAGACGTGTTAAACAAGCTTAAATAATAGAACATCTCTGTTAGATTGTCCTTAACAACTCTCTTTTTGATGAGGAGAAATCATATAATCCAGGTGCCTATCTCATAGAATTTTTTGAGTGCAATCTAGTGCTATTTTTATATTATGATTTCGTTAAGCGTTTAGAGAGGTATGATTTCCAAAGTTTCAAATCATAAAACTAAGTATAGGGGTGTGCAAAATGAACCGTAGAATCAAAAATCGAACCAAATCGATCAATTCAAGATGGTTCTAATGTTCTCGGTTAGGGTATGATTCTGTAAAAGACAAGAACCGATCTTTCAGATCGATTATTGGTTCATGCGGTTGGATGCTCAAGAACTGAATGTCTAATACTTGTTTTATAAATACAACAAACAACAACAACAACACTCAAGCCTTTATCCCACTATAGTGGGGTCGGCTGTATGGATCCTTTGTCGCTAATATGCCCTACCTTTAGTCATAATCTCACTAATGCCTAAGTGCATCGTTTCTTTCCTTATTGTTTTATTCTAAGTCTTTATTGGTCTACCCTTCCCTCATTTGACATGCCTAGTAACTAGACTCTCACAACGCCTAATAGGTGCCTTTAATGGTCTCCTTTGTACTAGTCCAAACATTCTTAGTCGAGCTTGTCTCATCTTCTCTGCAATTGGTGCTACTCCTGTCTTATTCAATCTCGTGTGTCCACACATCCACCAAAGCATTCTCGTCTCCGCAACTCCCATTTTTTGCTTATGGACACAATTCACTGCCCAACACTCAGAACCATAGAGCATCGATTACCTAATTGCAGTACGAAAAAACTTGTCTTTAAGTTTTAATGGTACATTACGATCACATAAGATCTCTAACGCGCCTTTCCACTTTGACCAACTCGCATGGATTCTATGTGTCATATCTTTATCAATACATCCATCATTTTGAACTATCGATCAAAGATATTTAAAACACTCACTACGGAAAAAAAGAGAGGAGGATCACGTGTCTTCTTGTTTAAGCCTCAGAGCCCCAAGACGGCGGAGTTCATCCGGCGCTTGTCCAATTTCTTCAACAAAGCGTAGATCCCCATTCTCTCTCTCTCTCTCTCTCTCCCGGTCTCCCCCCAACGTCTCTTTCTATCTCTTCTGCATTTGCCTGCTTTGATAGTATGCTTGATGTTATGCTTTCAATGATCAAGATACTGATATTATTAGTATTGAACTATTGATGCACTCATACTTATATTTTTGAGATATAAGAAAAATATACAAAGTTTACAACATTTTCCCAATAATATGTGTTCTTCTCTACATGGTATCAGAGCGATACGGTCCTTAACCGGTTCTTCTCTGCACTCCGCGGATAGGTTTCTTCTAACCGCCGATCACCCCTCTATCCCCACCCCGCGGTCTCTCTTTACTACCCGCAACCCTTCTTCCGTGGTTCCACCTCCTCCTTCTCTCCCTCCCTGCCCCTTGAGTTTATAACTTTCCTCTCTGATAGTAGGCTCCACCCCCTCCCTTCTTCTTGTTGTGATCTCCGGACCAGTCGAAAATCTTGTTCGCCGCGGTTTCCGCAGGCCGCTTGCTCTCCTCAATCCGTTATTCTTTGCTTCAGGCCGCCTCTCTCTCTCAGATCGCTTGCTCTCAACCCGCTGCTCTCTGTGCTCTCTATGCTTGTCCTTTGCTCACTCGCAGCTAAGTCTTACACGTGGCTTGTTTTGCTCCTGGCCGCTGCTCTGTGCTCCTCTGGCCGCCAGTCACTACAACATTTTAGTTCTATGCCCACGTTTTTTTTGCGGAGTTTTGAAAAACGTCGCGATAGTTTTATTTATTTTTGCGTCTTTTGCGGCGTTTTCTAAGAAACGCTACATAATTTTTAATATCTGCGGCGATTTTTTTCAAAACGCCGTTAAAGATCAAAAAGTTAACAGCGCTCATTTTTGGCGCTATTTAATTCGGGCTGTTTAATAGCAGCGCTGTTTAATTTTTGGCACTCATTTTTGGCGCTGTTTAATTTGGAGTGTTTAATATGCGATCTCCTGATCTCCTGCGCATGCCCTAGCCGAAATTTCCAGTGGACGCCGCGATTGGAAGGCCGGCTCTGCGACCGGCGAAGCTCTGCGATCGGCGAAGCTCTGCGACCGGCGAAGTTCTGTGACTGGCAAAGCTCTGCGAAGCCTGGAAGATCGTTCCTGCGGCTTTTTTGGTAAGGCCATTCTTCTATCTAGGGTTCCGCCTTATTTACTTTTTCCCAGGACAACATGAAAGGCAGGCTTGGCTGCTTCTCCATGTTTTGGCTTCACTGATTCCCGCCTCTAACAACAAGAAAAATTCCTAGGTTCTTATAATTGATATGTAACATTTAGAAATTATATTAAGTTTATTACAAGTTTTAGGGAGCAATTATGCCAGATTCTTTAGTATAATATCTAATTATTCTGTATCATCTATAGTTAGCTCATCTTTCTTTATATTATGCATTTTAAATTGTTTGGGAATCAAATAATTTTTAGCAATTTGTAACTTCTCCTCCTCTACATATCCAGAGACATTAATTATTTCTATTCGATCTAATAAAGCACGGGGTAAATTATAAGAATTTGCAGTAGCAATAAACATTACTTCCGATATATCATATTCTACTTCTAGATAATGATCAACAAGCAAGGCTATTTTGTTCTGGATCTAAAACTTCAAGTAAAATAGAAGCAGGGTCGCCACGAAAATAAGACCCCATTTTATCAATCTCATCAAGTAACATAACTGGGTTGCTAGTTTTAGATTTTTTTATCAAGTTTATAATTTTTCCTGGCATAGAGCCAAGGTAAGTTTTTCTATGTCCTCTAATTTCAGATTCATCTCTAACTCCCCCAAGAGCAAATTTAATATATTTTCTACCTATCGCCTCAGCAATTGATTTAACTAACGAAGTTTTACCCACCCCTGGCGGGCCAATTAAACATAATATAGGACCTTTAATTTTTTTAGAACGTTTTAATACCGCTAAATACTCGATAATACGATCTTCATCGCTGCTTTTCCTCACACAGTTAGTTGGCCAGCCATTGTCAGATTCCAGGATCCATCTTCCAGGTATGCTTGAATTAACAGGAATTAACAGGAGTTTAAAAGGATTTGTTTTCTCTCCTAAGCCTGGGGTTTTTGTTTAGTTGGGAGAGACTGTTTCTACTGTGTCATGCTAAGTTTTTTATTTTAGAGTTATGTTTGATGATTTTTTTCCAGTGCATTGTATTTTTTTTCAATTGGGATTTTATTAAGAATTCATTTTGTTGAGACTCTTGGTTTATATAAATGATTGTAACTTGGATTGGAAACATAAAGCTCTTTGAGTTATGTGTCTACTGTCATAATAAATGATTGAAGGTTCAGATATGGTTCTAGTCTTAGGCTAAGTGGTGTAGATGTTCAAGCTCTTCCATTTTTTTCACTTCATTTTTGGAAACATAAAGCTCTTTGAGTGTGCTAGAGACCTTTGATAGACCATTTAAAGACACATCAAACGCAAGAATATCCTTGAAAATGCTGACATCAGGTATTTTAGACAATTTATTGTCTCTCAGTACAAGTTCCTAGAGAAACAAGGGAGGAAGAAATCACAATTAGAAATGCAGAGCATTAAATAATAGCATACATATGAAACTAAACCATTATATATATATATATATATATATATATATATATATATATATATATATATATATATATATATATATATATATATGCATACATCCTACAGAAGAAAATATGTTTGTTAATATCAGTGATGAAACTTAGATTTTCAATAATTAACATATTTTCGAGAGATGTGTCCTGGAATTATCACGAAATACTTCTCTTTTACGATTCATGTGATCCTTTTTTAGATAGCACGGTGTGAATCATTTTCTATATAAGGATGTCACAATTATTTTGGTCTTTAGCATGATCCTTTATGCACTGTGTTTCAATCAGTAAACCTTATCAGTCTCCCTCCTCACAACAGTCAAGTTTAGTTAAAATTGCTTGCTCAATATTTGCGCCAACAAGCTTAATGTAGTTAATGGCCACCATGGACAAAAAATGGCCTACCCTTAGGCCAGCTCTTTAATGCTTAGAATAAGCATTTCTTAGTAGATTTGCTATTACAAATGAAAAAAATGGCATCTTCTTCCCTCTGAAACCTCAGATATTAGGGCAACACCTGCGCAACTACCGGATTTTATTTAAGTAGAAAAGGGTGATGCAAATGTTCCTTAGTTTTTTTCATATATTACTCAATCATTCACCTATTTTTATTTCGTAATAAATTTAGAAGTTTGTAGCCATATTATTATTTTTATTGAACTTGTCATCCTTAAATTTATAGCACCCAACAATTAGGTTGCGATCTAATTGTATTTTCTATAAAATATATTTTTATTCTATAAAATTTTTTTGTCTTTATATAGGTACCTAGCCAACTGAATATTCTACATATAGCAACAATGGATAAAAACTGGATGTTAGAGCCACGTCACTCAAAAGTTTATTTAGATGGAATGAACTCTTTGCTAGATTTATATTATGCAATCACACCAATTGGGGAGAAGTGCCCATGTCCATGTAAAAAATGCTTGAATATAAAGATGTGGGATCGAAATGTGGTAGAGGAACATCTTGTTTGGAATGGTATAATGGAAAATTACATAGATTGGATTTATCATGATGGACGATTGTCTAACAATAGGGTCTTGGACAAAGAGAGATGCCCTTTTAATACCAATCCATTTTACACTAATTACAACTCCAATGATCCAATGGATGAACTTTTGCATGCAGCTATTCCAAATTTACATCAAGATGAAAACTTGAATGAACATGATTTAACTCATAATGATATTGGTGAAAATGAGATATTTGAGCAACCTGAAGATCCTGCACATATAGATGCAAATAATCTATATGCGTCTCTTTTAGAGGAAAACAAACCATTGTGGGAAGGATGTCAAGAATACACCAAGTTATCTTTTTTGTTGAATCTTCTTCATATTAAGATACTTGGAAATTGGAGTAATGTGCATTTTGATATGTTATTGAAAATCCTACAAGGTGCAGTGCCGGGAGGACATAAATCAATTCCTGCTAATTATCATGAGGCCAAGAAAATTACTTCCAAATTAGGTCACAATTATATTAAAATTGATGCATGTGAGAATGATTGTTCTTTATTTTGGGGACCACACACAAATGATAATGTCTGTTATGTGTGTGGGAAGTCGCGATGGGTTGAAATCCTTGAAGATCAAGTGGTTCACAACTCAAAGAAATGCAAGCAACAAGACAAGAAAAGTCCAAAGAAGATTCCGAAGAAAATTTTTAGGTACTTTCCATTGAAAGAAAGGTTGGAGCGATTATTTCTTTGTAAGCAAACGCTAACATGATGCAGTGGCATGCCAAAGAGCCTAATCATGACAACTTAATGCACCACCCTAGAGATGGTTTGGCATGGATAGACTTCAATAATCGCCACAAAGAGTTCTCTAGTGATCCTAGAAATATTCGTCTTGGTCTTGCCACTGATGGTTTCAATCCTTTTGGCGATCTCAGCAGCACGCATAGCAAATGGCCAATTATGTTGATAGTATACAATGTGCCGCCTTGGGAGTGCATGAAAAAAAGATCTATCATTATGTCAGGACTGATACCTGGTCCAAAAATGTCTGCTAATAATATCGACGTGTATCTACAACCATTAATAAAAGAGTTGAATGAGTTATGGGAAGTTGGGGTACAAGTACTTGATGTTTCAGATGTAAAAAAGTTTACACTACGTGCAGCCCTGTTATGGACTATTAGTGACTTTCCAGGACTAGGTAATTTATCGGGTTGGAACACGCATTCTAAACTTGGATGTCCATCATGCGGATTGAAAACTCAATCATGTTGGCTAAAGCATAGTAAAAAAACAGCGTATCAGGCACATCGTCGATTCTTGCCTGTTGATCATCCATATCGTAAAGCAAGAAAGTTTGGTCGTCATGAAATGAATTTTAATAACACGAAACCACTTAGTGGAAGACAAGTATTAAGGGAAACACACAATCTTCAAGTTGTATTTGGTCGAATGAACCAGTCTGGAGGACCGACAATGCATTGGAAAAAAAGAAGCATCTTTTTTGATTTGCCTTATTGGAAAACTAATTTATTAAGACATTGTCTTGATACGATGCACATAGAAAAGAATATGTGCGATAACATCTTGAATACTATCTTGGGTGATCCAGTTAAATCCAAGGATGATGTCCGTGCTAGAAGAGATTGTAAGGATTTGATGATTTTAAGACAATTATGGCTCCAAGAAGAAGATGATGACACTGTGATTATTCCTCCGGCAAGTTTTACTATGAGTAAGGTAGAAAAAGATATATTTTTGGGAATATTAAAATCATTGCGGGTTCCGGACGGATACGCCTCAAATATATCTCGTTGCATTAAACTCAAGCATGGTAAGATACAAGGTTTGAAGAGCCACGATAATCATATCATCATGCAGCAGTTATTGCAAGTTGGTTTACGATCAGTGTTACCGAGACATGTAGTGGCCCCATTAATGGAAGTATCTATGTTTTTTAGACAATTGTGTTCCAAAAAACTCAAAGTTTCAGATTTGAAAAAGATCGAAGAACGCATCATAGTAGCATTATGTCAGCTTGAAATAATATTTCCTCCTTCAATTTTTACTGTAATGATTCATCTCATGGTACACCTATCACAAGAAGCTATTTTGGGTGGTCCAGTACAATTTAGATGGATGTATCCTATTGAGAGAGAACTTGGACATTATAAAAAATTTGTCCGAAATAAGTCAAAACCTGAAGGGTCGATAACAGAGGGTTACATTGCAGAAGAAATCTTAACATTTTGTTCTCGATTTTTGGAGGAGATTGATACTCGGTTTAATCGTATAAGTCGTAACAGTTCAAATTGTATAACCTCATCTCCAACATTTACAATGCTACCGCAAGTCGGGAATCCAACAAGAGGTGCAGTATTGAAGACACTAGACCCAATCAGCCTTAAGCAAGCTCATCGATATGTTCTACTCAATTGTGCTGAACTCGAAATATTTCGAAGGTTAGTTCATTTAGTAAATTTTGCAAAATACTTTAGTTAAATATTTATCATTACGTGCATTCATTCATATGTTTATGTATTATTTTCTAGTGAACTTCGGGAAGAATTGAAGAACCGTCATCGATCCGAACATATTAATGTGGAATTGCTGGAGAACATGCTTCGCAATGAATTCTCAGAATGGTTTAAATTGAGAGTAAGAACTATTCACGCACACATCCACCTACACACCTAAATCGAAAGTGCAAAAAAAATCTATTTCATTTGTTATCTTATGATCGTCGCAGGTTTTTCGTGAAGGAACAACTATCGATGATCCGCAATTGCAGAAGTTAGCACTTGGACCCAATTCTGTTGTCAAGAGCTACAAAGGATATAACATAAATGGATTTCCGTTTCGAACAATTAGTAGCGAAGATTGCAAGAGGACACAAAATAATGGAGTGGAAGTTATGTCTGATCATGGTGGATTAGAAGATATCAATTATTTTGGTAGACTGACTGAAATCTTAGAATTAGACTATTATGATACTGCTAAAGTAATGCTTTTTAAATGTGATTGGGTCAATCCTGCAAAAAACATTGGCGTGAAGAAAGATTCATTTGGGTTCACATTAGTTAATTTTACTCATTTGGTGCATACAGGAGCCGTAATTGAACATGACCCTTACATATTTCCTTCTCAAGCTAGAATGGCATATTATATTCGTGAATCTACACACTCAAATTGGGAAGTAGTCATGAGGATGGTGCCACGAGATGAGTACGAAATGGGTAATAATGATGCTATAATTGAGGACCATCAAGATTTGATGCAATGTGTGAGTCAAGACATACAGATTATTGAAAATTTATACCAAAATGATGATTTGAACATCGAGATGGTAAGAACAGATGTTGAGCCGACAATTATTCAAAGAGGAACAGAATTTCATTGAGTATGATATTATATAGGTATATATTTTGTATTTATTCATTTAAACCAAGTGTTTTAATTCTTTACTAAATATTGTGTCATTTGAAATAGTTATCTTACTTATTATTATGTGTTTACATGGCAGATAATTTATGGCTCCTAAAAGAAAAGTTGATCCAAAAAAGTTGTTTGTTTCAAAGGAGCAAAATTCATCGTCAAATATGTGTAGTAATGAAAGTTCATCTGAATTAGGACGTAGAGCTAGTAGCGATGATAATCATATGATCACTTCGTGTGCCCACGAAGAGTCTCTTCATGATCCCGCGAATATGCAGTATTTTTCATCAGACGAAAGTAGTGATGAAGAACCCAATAATGATCAACAAGCAGATAATCTTATTGCTAACATCCAAGAAACTCCAGGTGACTTAAAATACATTTATTTTGTATATGATTTATTTTGACTTCAAGTATTGTAATCATTTTTTCCATTTTCTTAGGAACAAGTGGAAGTAAAAAAACACGAGGACCAACAACTTGCAAGGATATTCATCTTATGCCATCTAATAAAATTATCCCATTAGAGCGAAATAAGTTTGGCCAATTTGTTGGAGATGGTGCAACACAATTTGCATCATTCTTAGGGACTCTGGCACGGACCACATCGTTATTTCCAATGACATCTCAGTCATGGACACATGTGTCCCAATATAGTATGGAAACATCGTGGAGTTTGATTAAGGTGTCAATCTTCAATGGCTTACAATTTTGTCAGTTATTAATTACACATTATTGTTTATTAAATTTAGTTATTTTGCGCATGTAGCAACGATTTTTTGTTTCAGAGATTGATAAGAAGTACATAATGCATCTGCTGCGAGAAAGATTCAGGGATTACAAAGCACGTTTTAAGAGCAAATATTATGATCCAAAAAGCACTCCTGAAATAGTTATTGCTAAGGGCGGTCCAAGTGATATGCCAGTTAACCAATTCACTGATATTGTAGCTTATTGGTACTCTCCAAAAGGAAAGGTAATATACACTTATCAATCTTTATTTCATTCTTATTATTTTGAGTTTAAGTTTTCTCATGTTAAGAGGTTATGATTGTTGGAATGTGATAGAGCATAAGCGAGAAGAATAGAGCATGTCGCGATAAACAAATTGGTGTACATGCCCTTGGCAGGACGAGCCTTGCTAATCGGAAGAAGGATTTGGTAAGTTTTACGAATACGTGCATATTTAAATCAGTCATTAGGTTTTGAAAAAAATAATTTTTACAAGGAAATCGAATTGGGTAGAGAGGCAAGCAGAATTGAACTATACTTAGACAGTCCTACTAGCAGGAAAAAAGGAAAAACTTTGGTGGATGATGAAGCAATATCAAAAAAAGTAAGAGTTAATGCAATTTTCTTAACTTTTGCATACTAAAATAGTGTACAAAATATATATTCTTATTTTCTATTTTTAACTACTTAGGAAGCATTGGAGAAGGCTATAGAGGAACAAAAATTGCAACAACCCCCGAACACACCAATTAGTGAAATTCACGAAGCTGCTTTTAGGAAAAAATTTCTTCTTTTTTTTTTCATTTTCGATTTGTAAAATATTATAACATTTTATTTTATTAGGTCAACATTTGGACCAGAGTACTATGGTCATTGTCGGGGTATGGGAATCGGCGTAACTGCTATTCAGATGTTCCCAGATTTATCACGTCATTAAAAAACAACTTACTCTAGCCATACTTGTCATGGGACGACGCGCGAGATGGATGAAATGAAATTGCAAATGTCAAATATGCAAAAAACTATAGATTATCTTATGGCTCAGTTGCAAAATTCTAATCATGATTCCACTTCTAATAATGAACCTTCAAGTGATCCTAGTAGAAGAGTTGATCCCAATGAAGGTAACTTAACTAGAACTTTAATCAAATCTTACAATAAAATTGGACTTATTAATATGACTAATGAATTATTGTATCTCAGGTGGTGCACTAAATCTATCGCGACCTTGAAAGTTTCAAAGGTTCCCGCCCATGCTGTCATTACCTTTCTGCCCTTTTAGCACCAATGTGAGTCTACATTGTTGCACCCACCCTTTGTTTAGTTTTTATTATAATTTGTTTAAGTTTGCAACTCATCTTTGACTTGTATCAATGCTGCCAATTTTATATATATATATATATATATATATATATATATATATATATATATATATATATATATATATATATATATATGTTTGTGTGTGTTTCCAAGCTATTGTCATTTAGTTTTTCTAGAGAGGGAACTGATTTTGAGAGAATTAAACTGTGTTGTTTGAGGCTATAGTTAGTGGAAGAGTTGACAAGATCAGTAATGGGCTTTGTTCGAGCTTTCGATTTGTTGCTTCTCTTCTTACTACCATCTGTAGATTTGGAAAATCCCTAGAGAAAAAAAAGGATCAGAAGAAAGCATAATTGCTGATCAGAAAAAAAGGATCAGAAGAAAGCTAGTTAATAAAAGGTTGAACTCGGTAAAATCAAAAGCATAATTGCTGCTCACCTTAGATTTCTTCGCATCTACCTTCAATGGAGAGAAGCACATAAAACTTGCCATCGAGTGATGTTTGCAGGGTCAGGGAAAGTGAAAGCAGGGATGATGTTGAAGAGTGACAAGCCTCAATCTCTCCTGATGATAAAAATTTCTCCCACCAAATCTACATAGCAATCCTTAATCTCTCCTGATTGAGAAGGAAAGTAATACAATAACAGCAATTTTTGAAAATCTATATAATTGCCTACAAATTTGCCCTTTTTTCAATCATGGATGGACTAACAATCCTTTTTTTTTCCTTAAATGTTGAGTGGGTAACTGAGTTTGATGTTTGATTAATTTGCTTATCTCCTACTTCAATTGCCTAGTGAGGAACTTCATATCATTATTTACCAAGCATCATAGTTCATTACTATTAAGTATCTATTATCCCATTAATTATACAATAAACTAAATATCATCAAACGCATTGTTGTTTTTTTCATTTTTGCTTGACTGACTTGAATGCAATCATTGCAGGTTTACTTACAATCGAAGCCAAATCGTTTCAAGATTTTTGACAAATGGATTAGCCTTGTACACAACAGCTATATAACAAAGGACAACATCAAATGACTTTTTTGTGTATAGTAATGCAATTAATTTTGTAAATTTTTGTGATAGTTCAACATGAAACATTTTAATTGTATTGCAATGGAATGGAATGTTGCTATCATTTTGATGTACAACACTTAATTGAGGCTATCTAGCTTTTTTGAATTATATGTAGAATTTATTTCATGTGATATGTTGCTTTATTTGTAGTCATGACAAATTATTTATGATAATGTACAAGTCTAAGGCTCCGTTTGGGAGGACTTATTTTCACCGGTCAAGCGGTTACGACCGCATGAATCTGACCTTAATTAAGGTCTGGTTCATGCAGTTGTAACCACTTGACCGGTGATAATAATCCCTCCCAAACGGAGCCTAAATCTAACTGGCTGACTATAAATTTTTTTTTAAAAAAACATACGATTTTGCGGCGTTTTTTTTCAAAAGCGCTGCCAATGAATATCATCTATTGCAGCGCTTCCCAGGAAAAGCGTGGCGAATACATGGAGCCTACTGCGGCGCTTTCCAGTAAAAGCGTGGCGAATACCTTCAGGCTACATCAGCGCTTTTGTAAAAAGCGTGTCGAATACCTTCAGGCTACCGCATCGCTTTTATAACAAGCGTGGCGAATACCTTCAGGCTACCGCGGCGCGTTTTTAAAAAGCGCCGCAAAACTCTACCGCTACGCTCGCAACGACGACGCTTTTGCGGCGTTTATTAAATAAACGCCGCAAAATCTATCGCGGCGTTTTTAAAGCGCCGCAGAAAGTAGAAAAAAACGCTGCGGTAGACACGTTTTGTTATGCTTTCAATGATCAAGATACTGATATTATTAGTATTGAACTATTGATGCACTCATACTTATATTTTTGAGATATAAGAAAAATATACAAAGTTTACAACATTTTCCCAATAATATGTGTTCTTCTCTACATGGTATCAGAGCGATACGGTCCTTAACCGGTTCTTCTCTGCACTCCGCGGATAGGTTTCTTCTAACCGCCGATCACCCCTCTATCCCCACCCCGCGGTCTCTCTTTACAACCCGCAACCCTTCTTCCGTGGTTCCACCTCCTCCTTCTCTCCCTCCCTGCCCCTGGATTTTATAACTTTCCTCTCTGCCTAGTAGGCTCCACCCCCTCCCTTCTTCTTGTTGTGATCTCCGGACCAGTCGAAAATCTTGTTCGCCGCGGTTTCCGCAGGCCGCTTGCTCTCCTCAATCCGTTATTCTTTGCTTCAGGCCGCCTCTCTCTCTCAGATCGCTTGCTCTCAACCCGCTGCTCTCTGTGCTCTCTATGCTTGTCCTTTGCTCACTCGCAGCTAAGTCTTACACGTGGCTTGTTTTGCTCCTGGCCGCTGCTCTGTGCTCCTCTGGCCGCCAGTTTCTCTTACGAACTTCTGCGGCCTCACTGTTGAATTTGCACGGTCTGCTTCAACTCGCAGCTTCGCTGTCTTCCTTCTAACCGTCGTTGCTACCCTATTCTTGTCGCAGTCAGCCTTTTATTGATAGTCACGCGGTCTCCTTGCGCGGTCTTCTTTCAGGGTCTCTTCGTCGCTAGTCGCGTGGTCTCCATGCGCGGACTGCTGCTATTCGCGTGAACTGCTCTGCGATCTTGCCTCGCTCTACCCTTGTAGTTCCCTTTGCCGCACAGGTTGTTGTGCTTGACCGTTCTTCCTCTGTGCAGCCCGCTTCAGCTTCTTGGTCGCGCGGTCTCCTCTATTCTTGGGGTATCCGCGGGCTTCCCCACCTAGCCTTTTTTGGTTCTCGACAAGCTCTTCTCGCCCTCTGTGACCGCCGCCTCCCTGGTTTGTCGACTCATATTTATTATCTGCAGCGGTCTGTCCCTATTTGCGGTCTCTTCTCTTATCGCGCAGTCTGCTGTGCCTGCTTTGCCGCTTAGCCTTAGTCGCTTACCCGCCTTGTCGGTTAGCCGCTTCGCCTAGCCGCTTGATCGTGTGGTCATGGATTCCTCTACTGCTTCTTCTCTTCTAGTCCGCTTGGTCCCTATTCCTGAACTTTGTGATGAGCTGAGGAGAATCACCACCATTTCTCTTACAGGGAAGAAGAACTTTGTTGAGTGGGTGCATTTTGTTCGTCGAGTACTTAAGTCAAAGGGACTTTTGCATTATTTAACTAAGGAAACTCCTTCTACACCTACTGATGTCTGGCTTCATGACAATGGTCATGTTCAAACTTGGCTCCTTAAATCCCTTGATGGCGAACCTTACCGCATGACCATGTATCACGAGACGGTCAAGGCGATGTGGGATGAGCTCCATTCCCTTTACTCAGGCAAGGACAGTCTCTAACACCTGTATGACATCATCACCGATCTTCAGACCCTTGACTCAGGCAGTGCTATTGACTTAACCTCCTTTGTTGCTCGGTCCAAGACGCTGGTTGAAGCCTGGATTCAGTATTAGCCCCCACTACGGATCTGGATGCCCAACACGCTCAAAAAGAAGCTGTTGGTATTGTCATGATGATGGCTCGTGTTCTGCCTCATCTTCATAGTATTCAGGCTCAGATCCTCTCATCCCCTAGTATTCTCTCATTCTCTGATGTGTGCTCCATGCCGTTAAAGGTTTCCCCACCTCCTGATACTATCAAACCTCCTTCACCGACTCTTCTCCAACAATCTTCTGCACCATTACTCCCTCTCCCCCCTACCCGTGGAGGTCGCACAGACTCCCGAGGGATGGGTTGAGGTAGCCGGTCGAGGCCTAAGTGTTCTTTTTGTGGTAAGGATGGACACCTTGATGCAACTTACTACTGCAAACATGATCTCCCTCCTCGTCTAATTTCTTTTATTGCTGCCCACAATCCTTCTGCCACTTGTGCTGATCTTGATAAAGTCTGCCTCCAGCTCCAGCAACTTCAAGGGTTGCTCAACTGCCTGCCAGCCTCCGCTGTCTCCATCGCTAATGAAGGTATTACTTGTCTCTCCACTATTCTGTGTGGATAGTGGATTCAGGTGCTACTCACCATATTGCCTTACTGAAGCCTCCCAATACTTGGATTCTCTTCATCCCAAGTTTATCACAGTAGCCAACGACAACACTGCTCATGTCTCCGGCTCTGCTGATGTACTTCTCAATCTCTTTATTTCTCTTCGCTTAGCTCTCCATATTCTGGGCTCTCCGTTTAATCTACTTTTTGTTAGTCATTTCACCGCTGATTTGAATTGCTCTATCACATTCATCTCTTCTTCTTTTATGATGCAAGATCGACATGCGCAGAGTATCATTAGTAAAGGATGACTGCAAAATGGGCTCTACCTTCTTGACCCCCACCATTCTCTCCTCCATCTCCTCTATTGACTGACATTAGTGTCTTGGGCATGCTCCTATTCCAGTCCTCAAGAAGGCTCTTTCTGATATTCCTATTTCAAAATTTATATGTGATTCTTATATTTTTGGAAAACAACACCATTCATCTTTTCCTCCTTATTGTACTCAGAGCTCTGCTTCTTTTGTTTTAGTGCATTCTGATATTTTAGCCCCGTACAAAATAACAAATATATCTGATTATCACTTTTATTGATGATTATTCTTGAATGATATGGTTGTACTTACTTCGTGATTACTCCGAGCTTTCCTGTATGGTCGGGCTTTTATTCTTGAGACTAGCAAACAGTTTTCCTACAAAATTAAAATACTCCAGACAGATAATGCTCGAGAATACACTAGTCATGAGTTCAATAATCTTTGCTATGAATTTGGGATTATTCATCAGACTTCGTGTGCCTATACTTCTCAACAAAATGGTGTGGCTGAGCGCAAAAATCGGCATCTTCTTGATGTTGCTCGTGCCCTCATGATTCAAATGCAGGTACCTATTAGAACTCAGTTCGTGCGGTTTGCCATTCTTGCCGCAGTGGCCTGTCTGGTCGACCTTATGGCTATTTTGCACAACGAGCTGTTGAGTTAGATATTCAGCGAGCTGGTTTGAGACCGCAGTTATTCCTTGATTGATTAGTCGCAGCGGTCTGGTGAAACCACAATAGCCTGTATGAAGCCGCATCAGTGATCTGCAGGAAGTTGCAACTATGGTTTAAGTGTTAGCCGCAACTGTTTTAATAAGTCGCGACGGTCTGGTTGTAGCCGCTTCGATGCATGATGGTTTACCGTGTCGGCGGTCAGGTGGCAGTCCGCAGTTTGTAGTTAGGAGGATTGCAAAGCTTCGGTTTGATGGGTAGCCATACTGCGGTCAGGTGGCAACCCGCAGGTGCGGCCTGGCGACTTGTCTAGCGGTCTATCTTAGATTATGACGGTCTCCTCTTGTGGACGCATGTTGTATTATTGTATTTTTTGTAGTGTGCGGTTTGTGTATGTCAAACCGCTTAAGCCGTCCGACTTAAGTTTAGTCCCACATCGTGTATTATACTCTCTCACCTCCCCTGTTTTCTATAAATAAGGGGGTATACTTATATAATACTTACTTTTTTGGAGCAATAAAATTTACTGTTATTTACCTCTTGTCAGTTTTTCTTCTTATATTTTCACTTGGTATCAGAGGGAGGTTCAGTCCTTTGCTCCAAAATTGTTGATCCGTGCTCTTTACGTTTTGACCCTCCTCCCATTGGCTCTGCTGCTTACGATGATTGGGATGCTTCTGATGCCTCGGTCCGTACTTAGCTAGCCAATAGTTTGTCTAATGAGTGTCTTCCTGTCATCCGATATGATCAAACAGTCAAAGCTGCGTTGAATCATCTGGCTACTTTATATTCTAAAGGGGCTCAGACTTCGCGTATCTATACTCTGTATGCTGATCTCTTTGCTCGTCCTGTTATAACCCCTACTGCTGCTTATCAGGAGGTCCAAAGTCTTGGGGATGAACTTCTTCAACACCGTCCATTTTCTGCTGAACTTGCTGAGCAACAAAAATATTTTTCGGAGCTCCTTGTGGTTGCTACCCTCTTCGTCTCCCTGACTCCTATGACATAATTCGTCAACAGATCTCGGAGAGGCGGACACTTCGACTCTCGATGCTACCGCTGCCCGTATTTCTGCTGTTACTACCCTCCTTCAGCGTCCTTTGCTTCCCTCTCCTTCTCCTAATATTGTTGCTCATCCTGCCCGTCATGATAATTCTGGTGGTCGGGGTGGCCGTACTAGCGGCCGTGGTTATTTGAGATTTCTCTATTCTCATTGTTGCAAGGCTGGCCACTTGATTGATCGTTATTGGGTCAAACACCCTCATCTTCATCCTGCTTTTGCTGATTCTGCCAAGAAGACTACTACTTCTCTTGCTACTTCTGGTGCTGCTCAGTTAGCTATCACAGGTAGGTGGCTTATTGATTCCGGTGCAACCAATCATATGACATGGAATTCTCAGCTTTTTCTTCTCTTACTAAAAGTAACCACTTTCCTCATGTTCTTATTACTGATGGTTCTCCTTCCCCGGTTCTCGGGTCTGGCACTGTGCATGCTACTTCTTCTCTTCAGCTTCGGGACACTCTCTGTCCCCAACTTTCCGTGCAATCTTCTTTCTGTTACTGCTCTCTGTAAGCAGTTGGGCTATGAAGCGATATTTATTGCTTCTACTTGTGGTTTTCAGGTTCCTCATTCTAAGGAGATGGTAGTTACTGGGACTGAGAGTGACAACTTGTTCTATCTTGATACTTCTTCTGCCTTTTCTGCCTCCTCTCCTCTACTTCAGTGGCTTCTTCAGCTTGGACATCCTCCTCCTCGGATCCTCTATCAGCTTCTGCCTGATTTACCTCGGGGAGATTCTTCTCTTCCTTGTGAAGCTTGTCAGTTTGGGAAACATCATCGTTCTACTTTTCCTGCACGCAAAGTACGTGGTTCTTCTCGTCCATTTAATATTGTCCATTCTGATATATGGGGCCCTACTCCTACTCAAACTGTTGGTAGGGGTAGTTTATATTTTGTGATATTTATTGATGATTTTTCTCGTTGTACATAGTTATATTTATTGCGCGAACGTTCTGAAGTTTATTCCATTTTCACTGCTTTTTACAATGAGATTCATACACAGTTTGATACTTCAATTAAAATCCTTAGATCTAATAATGTTAAGGAGTATCTTAGTCAACAATTTACATCGTTTTGTATGGATCGTGATATTGTTCATCAAACCACTTGCCCTTATACATCGCAACAAAATGGTGTTGTTGAACGAAAGAATCGTCATCTGCTAGATGTGGCTCGGAGTCTTCTTACTCATATGCACGTTCCCAAGTCTTATTGGGGGCATGCAATTCTTCTCTCTTGTTTTCTTATTAATCGTGTTTCGTCCTCTGTTATTGGTGGGAAGACTCCTTTTTCTATCCTGCATCCTGATGCGAACTCTTTTCCTTTGTCTCCTCGTGTCTTTGGGTGCAATGCATTTGTTCATTCTCCTTCTTCTGGTCGTGACAAACTGTCACCACGCTCGATTAAATGTATCTTTCTAGGATATTGTTTGACTCAGAAAGGATATAGGTGTTATGATCATGTTCTCTGCCGGTAGTATGTCTCTGCCGATGTTACTTTCTTCGAGAATGTTTCATTCTTTTCCCCTTCCTCTATTCTTCCTTCTTCTGAATATTTGTTCCTTCTCCTCTTATTTCTACACCATGTCCTGAGTCTACTATTTCTCCTTCTTCTTCTGACTCTCCTGCTCTACCTAATTCCTCTATTGAGTTACTGCCCATGGTTCCTAGTTTGCCTGCTTCTCCTTCGGATTGACCTAAGCAAGTGAACATGACTGATCTTGATCTTCTAATTGCTCTCAGGAAAGTTGTTTGTTCGTGCACTCAGCATCCTCTTGCTGGTGTGGTATCTTACACCAAACTGTCTCCTCAGGCACAGAGTTTGGCTTTTGCCCTCTCGGCCAATGTTCTTCCTGCGTCTTATCGTGATGATCTGATCATTCCATATTGGAAAGCTGCTATGGATGAGGAGATGAAAACTCTAACTGAACAGGGTACTTGGTCTCTTGTTCCTACTCCTCCTGGTGCTGATGTGGTTGGATGTCGTTTGGTCATTGTTATCAAGTACCTTCCTGATGGTACTGTTGATCGTTACAAAGCCCGTCTTGTGGTCAAAGGATTTACGTAGACTTATGGTGTGGATTTTTTTGATACATTCTCTCCTGTTGCCCGGATTACTACGATCTGTGTTCTCTTTTCTGTGGCTATGAACAGAGATTAGGAAATGTCTCAGTTAGATGTCAAGAATGCCTTTCTTTATGGCGATTTGAACGAGACCATTTATATGGTGCAATCTCCTGGGTATGTTGCTCAGGGAGAGTCTCAGGTGTGTAAGTTGAAGAAAGCCATCTATGGTATTAAACAGAGTCCGAGAGACTGGTTTGAAAAGTTTAACGAGGTTATTTATGTTGCTGGTTTTGTTTGAAGTGTTGCAGATCACTCTTTGTTTATTCGGAAAACCTTGTCTGGACTGGTAATTCTTGCGGTGTATGTGGATGATATCCTTCTTACTGAGGATGATAGGAAATGCATTGATATGACCAAGCAACATCTGCTCCAGCATTTTGTTACGAAAGATATAGGGTCTCCTAAGTACTTTCTGGGGATTGAGATATCTCGAAAACCTGGATCTATCATTCTTTCACAGAGAAAGTATGCTCTGGATCTTTTACAAGAGACAGGTCTTCTTGGAGCTAAACCTGCTCGGTTTCCTATGGCTGTTGGAGATGACAAATGCTGGAGTGAGTCTTCTCCTCTCCTTGAAGATATCACCAGGTACAGACGTCTTGTTGATAAACTCATCTATCTGACTGTTATAAGACCAGACATATGGTATGCAGTTGGGAAAGTAAGTCAGTTTATGCAAGCTCCCAGGGAGTTTCATATGCAGTCAGCTCTGAAGATTCTCGAGTATGTGAAAGGTACACCAGGGAAAGGGCTCTTGTTCCTAAAAAAGGGACACTTAAAAGTAGAGGCTTATTCTGACGCAAGCTATGCAGATGATAAGGGCGACATGAATTCAACATCTGGTTTTTGCACTTTTGTTGGAGGAAATCTAGTCAGTTGGAAGAGCTAGAAGCAGGCTGTAGTTGCCAGATCGAGTGTAGAAGCAGAGTATAGAAGTATGGCTCAGACTGCTTGTGAGCCGAAGTGGCTTCAGACTCTCTTACTGGATCTGGGAGAGTTTTATGATCACCCTCTACCGATGTTCTGTGATAAAGAAGAAGCTATATACGTTTCGAAGAATCCGGTCTTTCATGAGAGAACGAAGCATATCGAGGTTGATTGCCACTTTATTAGAGAAGAGATTCTAAAGAATCAGATATGCACTCCATTCGTTACTTCTAATAAAGAGCTGACGGATTTTTTCACGAAACTGGTTACTTCGTTCATAGAGGTTTGTGGCAAGCTAGGCATGGTTGAAATATATGTTCCAGCTTGAGGGGGAGTGTTAGAACTCAGTTCGGGCGGTTTGCCATTCTTGCCGCAGCGGCCTGTCTGGTCGGCCTTATGAAGGTTTGGCACTGCGAGCTGTTGAGTTAGATGTCCAGCGAACTGGTTTGAGACCGTAGTTATTCCTTGGTTGATTAGTCGCAGCGGTCTGGTGAAACCGCTGCAGCCTGTATGAAGCCGCATCAATGATCTGCAGGAAGTTGCAGCTATGGTTTAAGTGTTAGCCGCAACAGTCTTGGGAAGTCGCGACGGTCTGGTTATAGCTGCTTCTGTGCATGATGGTTTACCGTGTCGGCGGTCAGGTGGAAGCCTGCAGCTTGTAGTCAGGAGGATTACAAAGCTTCAATTTTATGGGTAGCCGCACTGCGGTCAGGTGGCAACCCGCAGGTGAGGCCTGACGACTTGTCTGGCAGTCTATCTTAGATTATGGTGGTCTCCACTTGTGGACGCATGTTGTATTATTGTATTTTATGTAGTGTGCGGTTTGTGTATGTTAAACCGCACATGCTGCTCGACTTTAGTTTAGTCCCACATCATGTATTGTACTCTCTCACCTCCCCCGTTTTCTATAAAAAAGGGGGCATACTTATGTAATACTTACTTTTTTGGAGCAATAAAATTTGTTATTATTTACCTCTCTTCCGTTTTTATTCTTATATTTTCACTGTACCCAAGGCTTATTGGCACTTTGAGGGTTCGACTTCATGTTATCTCATTAATCGTCTACCCTTATCCGTCCTCTACAATGCCACCCCCATTCAATCTCCTCTTTCCCTCTACACCGCCATTCCCTCTTACGCCTCAAATATTTGGTTGTACCTGCTATGTTCATTTACTCGATCCATCCACTAACAAGTTCGCTCCTCGGGCAGCCAAACATATGCTCGTTGGTTATTTCCGTGCTCAGAAACGATATGTTTGCTGCTCTTCCACTACCCGCAAGGTGACTGTTTGGCTGATGTTACCTTTCTGGAAGACTAACCATTTTCTTGTATTCCGAACCCACCTCTTCCATCACCATCATTATCAAGACCTGTCATCCCAATTACGTCTCCACCATCACCACTCCTTCCCAATCCAGCTCCTGTTCTCCCCAAGCTCCCTCTTCTTCGTGTTTATACTCGTCGACCTCCAAGCTCTGCCGCTCCGCTGCAGTCGGCTTCGACCACTGACACTCTGCGATCTGTTGACACGACCCTTGTCTCCACAGCCCATCCCATGAAGAATTATGTATCCTTACATCGCCTGTCCCCGATGCTTCACACCTTTGTTACTTCATTATCCTCTATCTTTGTCCCTAACTCTGTGCAGGAGGCTATCCAACATTCGGGCGGGCGGGCGGCCATGAGCGAAGAAATGACGACCCTATGGGCTAATTAGACGTGGAATCTAGTTTCTCTTCCTCTAGGACAGACTACTTTTTGTTGTAAATGAGTCTTTGTCATCAAACATGTTCCTGATGAGACAATTGACTGTCTTAAGGACCGTATGGTGGCTCATAGATTTACTCATCAATAAGACCTTGATTATGAGGAAATGTTCTCTCCAGTGGCAAAGCTCAACACGGTTCATGTCCTCCTCTCTGTGGCTGTGCATCGCCATTGAACCTTTACATCAACTAGATATTAAAAATGATTTTCTAAATGGTGATCTACAATAAACTGTATACTTGTAATAGCCTCCCGGGTTTGAGACCACGGAGAAGTCTCGAGTTTGTCATCTCAAGAAGTCGATTTATGGTCTCAAACAATCTCCTCGGGCATGGTTCGACAAGTTCAGTAGGGCTATTCGAGAAGCTGGATTTTTTTTGAAGCTCAGCAGATTTCTCTCCATTTACTCGACATCAAACAACAGACACCATTCTCCTTTTAGTGTATGTCGATTATATCTTACTCACAAGAGATTATTCAAAGGGAATACAAATGATCAAAAATACCTTAGTTCTGTTTTTCAAACAAAAGATCCGGGGAACCTTCGATATTTTCTTGGCCTTGAGATCGCAAGACGTCCTGATGGCCTTATTCTATCTCAACGGAAGTACTGTCTCAACCTTCTTCAGAATGCTGGCTACTCTGGATGCAAGCTGATTACTACTCTTATAGATGTCAATCACAAGCTTTGTGCACATGCCTCTAACACCGATCTTCTTCTTCCAAATCCAGAATACTATCGACGTCTTGTTGGAAAACTGATTTATCTAACCGTTATAAGACCAGACATCTCCTTTACTGTTAGGGTTGTCAACCAATTTATGCACTCTCCTCAGATATCTCATCTACAGGCTATCAACTGTATCTTGAGATATCTGAAAACAACTCCTGGTCAAGGGAGGACATACAAATCCTCTTTCTATTCTACTCCAACATTGGTTGTGTACTTGGATATTGTTTATGTTGATTCCCTGGATGATCTGCGTTCCACCAACAGAATTTGTACATACTTTGGAGGTCACCTTGTTACCTGGCGAAGCAAGAAACAGTTTGTGGTTGCCCAATCTTCGGTCAAAGCTTAGTACCGTTCGATGGTGTCTGTTGTATCTGAGCTCACATGACTTGAAAGTCTCCTAGGTGATCTGGGAGTAAAACTTTCCATACCAGCTACCTTACTCTGTGACAGTCATACACGGGTACTGACACGCCCGTGTCTGTACCTTTGTCCAGGTGGCACGGCAGTGGTTCTGGCTGTGTCGATACCCGTGTCCATCTCGGGACACTTCTCGTCTTGCTTGCCTTGGAGCACACGGGTAGGGACACGCCCGTGTCTCTACCCGTGTCCTTCTCTGGTCAGCCATGTATGCCACTCAAGCCATGCCACTCAAAGCCATGACACTCAACGCCACGACACACGGGTAGGGACACGCCCATGTCTCTACTCATGTTCTCCTCGGGATAGTCCACTCAAAGTTGTGCCACTCAAAGCCATGACACTCAAAGTCATGGCACTCAAAGCTACGAAACACGGGTAAGGACACGCCCATGTCTCTACCCGTGTCCTCCTCGAGACAGTCCACTCAATGTCGTGCCACTCAATTCCATGGCACTCAAATCCATGACACTCAAAGCTACGGAACACGGGTAGGTACATGCCCGTATCTCTACCCGTGTCCTCCTCAGGACAGTCCACTCAACGCCGTGCCACTCAAAGCCACGACACTCAAAGCCATAGTGCTCAAAGCCACGAAACACTGGTAGGGACACGCCCATGTCCCTACCCGTGTCATACTCAACACAGGTAATCAACTTATTTCCTTTTTCCCAACGAGTGCGCGCCTGATCTCCTGCACCCCCCTTAGCCTACACCAGCTCTCCTGACTCAAAAACATGCACAAGGGGCCTAGCGCGAATCGGAACGTTACAAATCCTATAAACAAAATTAAAGTTTTTGTCCTCGAAATCAGGCTAAGGCTATGGGGAGTGAAGTATATAGAAAACAAAATATGCTTTTAAATAAAATTACATGCAGCAAACAACTCCGGGTAGTGTCTTTGCATCAAATCCATTGGCTTTTATGTAAACTCCTTCCCAAGATTAGACCATAGTACTTTTACCAAGGGAACACTTTTGCGGCGCAAGGTTCTTATCTCGTTGTCTACGATCCGCACCGGCTCCATTCGCACAGACCTATTAGACGCCACAACACTATAAGTTGTGGGGATGTATTGATCGGGCCGCAACAGTGCCTTCCGAAGCGACGACACATGGAACACGTCGTAAAGATTCTCTAGCTCGTGTGGTAGCTCCAACCGATAGGCTAATGGGCCAACCCTTTCCAGTATAGTATAAGGACCCACATACCTCGGGCTGAGCTTCTTCACACCACGCACCCGTGACACTCCATGCATCGGTCGGATTTTCAGAAATACTTTATCACCCACTTGAAACTCCACTAGATGGTGCCTTGTATTATAATACTTCGCCTGCCGACTTTGAGCCTCTAACATACGATCCCGTATCAGCCTAACCACCGCATCAGTGTCATCTATATACTCAACTCCCAAAGTCTTCGGGTCTTCATCTTGCACCCAAGACAAGGGGGTTCTACACCTTCTTTCATAAAGGGCTTCCTGGTGTGCCATGTCGATGCTCGACTGATGGCTTTTGTTGTAGGATAATTCCACCAGGGGTAAGAGCCTTTCCCACGGCTCTCCCCTATCAAACACACATAATCTACACAGATCCTCCAATGTCCGGATGGTCCGCTCAGACTGCCCGTCTGTCTGAGGATGAAACGCGGTGCTAAAGGTAAGGCGCGAGCCCAAATACGCCTGTACCGCCTTCCACTCCTTGGAGGTAAAGCGACCATCACGGTCAGAAACTATCGTCTTAGGCACGCCATGATATCGTACAAACTGCTCTACAAAGAGGCGTACCAAGATATCCACGTGAGCCTCCTTCATCATAGGGATAAACCGGGCTACTTTCGTCAATCGATCAACGATCACCTACACTGAATCATTCCCTGAGCGTGAGCGAGGTAGCCCATGTATGAAGTCTATGGAAATATCCTCGAACTTCCACTCGGGGATGGGCAACGGCTGTAACAAACCACCGGGACTCCTGCACTCCGCCTTCACCCTTTGACAGGCTTCACAATGTGTAACAAAATATCGGACATCCTTCTTCATTCCCGGCCAACACATGGTCTTTCGTAAGCCAACGTACATTTTTGCAATTCCCGGGTGCACTGAATACTGAGAGCAATGTGCCTCTCTCAAGATATCCTCCAGGATTTTATCGCCCTTGGGAATGTAGAGCATGCCGCGAAAATAAACGAGGCCGTCTTTTAGTGTATATTCGTCGGTAGTCCCGTCTTCGATTGACTTGATTGTCGGGGCCAGAGCCGCATCCACTCCTTGCTCCACCCGGATCCGGTCCCGGATATCACAAACTATGCTCATGCTGGCCAAGTACTCCGTATATTCTGCCGAAGGAGCCTTAAATATCAAAATAATATCCATCTCCTCAATCATCTGAGCCAACTCCATACTCATCAACCGAGACACTGGGCTCGAGCCTGGTATTTTTCTACTCAACGCATCGGCTACTGAGTTCGCTTTTCTGGGGTGGTAGTTCAAGGTGAACTCATAGTCGCATAGAAATTGTAACCACCGCCGTTTTCTTAAGTTCAATTCTTTCTGAGTATGAACGTACTTCAAGTTTTTGTGGTCTAAAAAGATCTCGCAGTGGACGCCGTATAGATAATGCTTCCAAACCTTCAAGGCGAACACCACTGCTCCCAGCTCCAAATCATGAATCGGGCAATTGATTTCATGCTTCTTCAATTGTCTTGAAGCATAAGCAATAACGTGCCCTTGCTGCATCAATACCGCTCCCTTCCCTTGATATGACACGTCCGTGTAAACTTGAAATCCTTCCTTCCCAGACGGAAGGACAAGGATGGGGGCAGAGGTAAGTCTATCCTTTAACTATTGGAACGCAGCTTCACATTGGGGTGTCCACTCATACGTCACACCTTTCTTTGTTAGGGAAGTAAGAGGAAGAGCAATCTTTGAGAATCCCTTTACGAACTTGCGGTAGTACCCGACAAGTCCAAGGAAACTCCGCACGTCGGCAGCTGACTTCAAAGGCGACCACTTCTTTACTGCACGCACTTTGGCCGGATCCACAGCTATCCCAGCCCCACTGATCATATGACCCAAGAAGGCAACCTCATTAAGCCAGAATTCACATTTGCTAAATTTGGCGTACAAGGCGTGCTCCTTCAATTTCTTCAACACCAAGGTCAGGTGCTCGCCATGCTCCTCCGTCTTTTAGTAGACTAGGATATCGTCGATGAAAGCAATGACAAAGATGTCCAAATATGGTTCAAATACCTTGTTCATCAGGCTCATGAAAGCCGAAGGGGCATTTGTGATCCCAAACAGCATTACGATGAACTCGTACAACCCATATCTTGAACTAAATGTTGTTTTTTGGATGTCCCCTTCTTGTATTCTCAACTGATAATATCCTGAGAGCAAGTCCAGCTTAGAAAACCAATGGGCTCCCACTAGTTGATCGAACAACTCGTCGATTCGAGGTAGCGGGTAAGTGTTCCGCACCGTCAACCGATTAAGTTCCCGATAGTCTATGCACAAATGCAGAGTTCCGTCCTTCTTCTTCACGAACAATACAGGGGCTCCCCAGGGTGACAAACTGGGGCGAACAAACCCTGACTCCACCAGTTCTTGTAGTTGAACTCTAAACTCCGCGAGTTCTTTCGGGGCCATTCAGTAAGAGGCCTTGGATACAGGCTTGGCACCCAGTACTAGATTAATTTGGAAGTCAACCTCTTTATGCGGGGGTAATCCTACCAGTTTCTCAGGAAATACCTCGGGGAAGTCCCGTACTACCCATACGTCTTTTACGTCCAATGCTACTTCCTTTAACTCAAATCAGATCATGAAAAATTCATCCCCCTTCATGTGGGCTTTTACAACCTGAACGGATGATAACGTCAGACGAGGTGCGAATTTAATACCTTGGAAGATGATGTCGGAGTCTCCATGTCTCAAATAGGTCCGCTTCTCCGCGTAGTCGATCCTTGCAAAGTGCCATTCCAACCACGCCATGCCCAGAATGATGTCAAATTCCGACATTTTCAAGACAGTGGCAGGCGTAACGAAATCCCTTCCCTCAATAAGTACCTCAAGCTCGCACTTAGCGGTTGCAACCATATCCGAGCCGTCCGAAAGGCGCACTAGTCGGGCTATTCTAGTAAAATATTGCACACCCTCCATGTCCTTAATGAAATCCTTGGACACAAAGGAGTGTGAGGCATCGGTATCGAACAACGCATAGGCCGTCTTTCCGCCAATTGTCACGGTGTCTAAGTACAAATAACCAAAACTATTGCTGGATAGCTAGTATGTCGTAAGCAACTTAAGTGTAACACAGAAAACATGAAAGCTTACTGCACGTACCTGCAATAACATTCTGGGGATTCCATTCTTGCGCCATGTCTAGCGCGTACACTTGATCCCGGGCAAGGCCGGGGTTACCTCCTCGCGGTCCTCATCCTCGACCACGCATGTAACCCCGCCCTCGAGGGGCCGCCGGAGGGAGAGCAGGAGGGTCGTTCCCAAACAATTGTGGGCAATAGCATCGAATGTGACCCGGTTGGTTGCATTCAAAACACACAAGCCCAGGACGCCTCTCGAGTTGCTGAAATTGCTGAGGCTGTGGCGGTGGAGGCAATGTGAGAGGTTGCGGAACCGGATGCTCCACCCTATAGTTTCGGTGGGCACGCCCTCCATCTCTTTGATATCCTTGATATCCTCTTCCTCTTCTAAAGTCCTGTCTCCTTCTATTGCTCGGGCTAGCTTCCATAACGCCCTCTGCAGGTATCTTACCACTACCCAAGTGGTCCGCCTCCAATCTTTTGCCATATTGATAATATCCGCCAAGATAGCATCCGCTATAAACAAAAGGGCCTTCCTTAGGCGATCTCGCAGCCCTTTGTAGAAACGCTTGGCGTAACCTCTATCATCTAACTCGTATGAGTCCGCAAACCTTGCGAGATGTTGGTGCAACGTCCCATTTTCAAATTAGACCCCCCCTAGGAGTGACTTGAACATGCCTAGGTCATAACAAGTCCTAAGTTGAACCTAGGAGGTCAAGTGACCCAACTAGCTAGTTGAGACTCACTTGGGCTGCAAATAGTAAAATCTTAAAACCCTGATTTTTGGTGGCCTAGTGGTTTCAATCTGACTCCAAGGCATTTCTAGACCTAATAAGAGATCAATGGGTCACCAAGGACCCATTGGGTGCAAACCTAGTGACTAAGTTGACCCAAGTCAACTTAAGCCCTAGTTAGGCCAAAGTAACTCTACCTTGGGTCAACTCACCCTCGTTATGCCAAGTCTACCCTACTTAACCATACCTAGGCCTTAGGGGAGGTCAATGGGTCCCTAGGGGTCTATATATGTTGACTCTGAAGGTCAAATTGACCAAGTCAACCCTAAACTCTAGGCTAGCCAACATGTTGACTAGGAGAGAGAAAGTGAGAATAATGGGTATTTTCATGGTAGAATGGTGAGCCCCCCTCTCATATGGCATTTAAGGATTTAATATTCATTTTATGGGCTGCCTTTAGACTTCTAAGGGAAGAGAAATCGTGAGGGTGACTAGGAGAGAGAAAGAAGTGAGAAATAGGCTAAATATAGGAGAGAGAAAAGGTGGTGGAAGTGAAGGGGTGGTTTTAGAGAGTGAGGAGGCATGGGGCTCGGCCAAAGAGGGGCCCACAGCCACCTAGAGGTTGACACCTCTTCCCCCCACCCTTTTCCAGGCCATCAAGAGGAGTTTTCACTCTCTCTCTCCTCTAACCACCCCCCATCATGAAGAGGTGCCTTGGCTCTTGAAGAAAACCGCCCCCTCTCCCCCTCTCCTCTTTATATACTCATTTAGGAGAGAGGGGCGACCAATTTCGAAACCATAGCAGGAGGGAGAGAGGCTTGCCGGAGCCACCAAGGAGAGAAACGCTGCCACTGCCGCCACCATGGTATCCCGCCGTTCAACCCGCATTCGTGCCCGAACTCAGGTCCTCCCTCACTCCCTTTCTCTCATGCTTAGATCTTAGACATGTTAGGAGTAAGCCCGGGCTCAAACGAGCCGGTCGGGTGGAGTGCAAACCTAGAAAAAACACCATTTTAATGGAGTTTTTGGTGGACTCGGGTAGTGATAGTTTTACTTTTAAGACAACCTAAACACCTAGAGGGGGGTGAATAGGTTCTAATGCTTGCTAACACTTTTTGGCAGAATTCAATTACAAAATTAAAACACACAGCACAGTAGTCACAGAAATTTAACCATCACAGATTGCACACTGTTTTATAGTGGTTCTCCAAGGTCTGGGTACATCCACTTTTCCCCTTCACCTATCTAGCAGTATGCTAGATTCGGCCAAACTTCCTCTTTACTCAGATCCACAGATCCTACAGCTCAGAACCTGAAAAGATTCCTACAACTCAGGCTCAACAGCCCTACCTCAGCCTTATCACAAAGCCTACAACTCAGAGAAGAACCTTCTCCTACACTCAGGCAAATAGCCCTACCACTCAGAGATCAACTCTCCTACACTCAGCCTTTATAACACAGGCTTACAACTCAGATCTGTATTGACAGATCCTACAGAAATTAGAAAAGAAGTTTTTAATGTCTTGCCTTTGTTGAGAGAGAAAAGAACAAGACAAATCTTGATCAGCTAATGAAATCAACTGAATCTGAGCTTTCTTCAAAGCTTCTTGAATCTGAACTTAGCCGAGTTGATTTCCAAACAGCTTCTTGAGAAACCAATGATAGCTTCCTTCTTCTGCTTCAAGTGGCTGGATCCCTCTCTATCCAACACCTTTGATGATACTTCTGAATTCTTGAAAGAACTCTTCTTAGACTGATCCTGAGATCGTCTTCTGATGAAGATCTTCTTTAATGCCTTGCACTTTCTTGAAGAGAGGACTTGTCTCTTAACTGATGTGTTGATTAAGAATTAATTTCCTCTTGTGTGTTGTATATATTTCTTCTTCTGAATCTGTATATTTATAGATCTTCTTCATGGTAACCGGCTGATACGGTTTCTAACTGACTTCTGACAAGTCTGATAGCTTCAGTTAACCTGTCATAACCCACAGCTGTCAAGTCTTCAAACAGATCCTGTGCCTTAGTCTTGGACAGCAAAGTGTTGAGACAGACTATCAGAAAGTGTCGAGACCAACTGTCTATATGTGTCGACAAAAGTGACTTTGGTGTCGACACAGCCTTTGATGATGTCGACTAGTTTGCCTTTAAGTCGACACTGCTTCTTCAGAACTTCATCTTGAGAATGAGTCGACACAGAGAATTTGTGTCGACTCAACACTTCATCTTTCTTCAGAAAATAACTTGGTCTTGACTTTGCAGTGTGTCGACACAAGTCCTGTATGTCGACACAGTTGTTGTAGATTCAGAACTCAGTATGTGTCGACTCTACCTTCAGGTGTCGATATAGTTGAGGTCGACTATCTTTCTATGAGTCGACACTGCTTCCCAGTGTCGACACAAATGTGGTCGACTATCTTTTTGTGAGTCGACACTGCTTCCCAGTGTCGACACAAATGTGGTCGACTATCTTTCTCTGTGTCGACACAGCTTCCTTCAAGTGTCGACACTTGGACTTAGAATAATTTCCTGTATTCTTTAATACTTCTTCACCTGCACATGTCAACTTAAAACAACATCAAATACACCTTGATGTATATCATTAAGCTAAGTTAGGCTTATTCAAATCAGGTACACATTTTCCAATGTACCCAACAATCTCCCCCTATTTGGAGAAGTCATAACCCTTTTAGTTAATGATATACACCATTTATAACAAAAATAATATGATGATGTATGACATTACAGGAATATTTTATATAAACAAAATATTAACAATTCATCACAGAGTGAACATGAATATATGATTCCAAACAAAATTTTATTTATAACTTGATAATGTTTGATTACAGATGTTTACATTGAATGATCAAAACATTTACAAAACATTTGAAAGAACTTAGAGCTAAGACTGATCAGGCTCTCTTATAATAATTCCTTTGCCAGATTGGATTTGAGACTTCACAGGAGCTTCAGCAACTTCAGCAGGCTTCTTGCCTTTTAGCTCAGCTTTCTTCTGAGCTTCTTCCTTTAGCCTTTGCCTTTCAAAGTAATGAAAGGGCTTTGGAAAGTACTTGCTTGGCTCCTGAGCATCTGGTGGCAGCCTTCCCAGCTTGGCTTTTCTCCTGAACTGTACTATGGCTTCCTGCCTAGCTTCATACTTTTGCCATTCCATTTCATTATACCACTTTCCTCTTTCATGTACTTTGTCCTTTACAGCCTTCCATGCAGTTAGTATAATATTTCTTGAAGTAGGGCTCCACTGCTCAAAATCTGGCTTAAGTTCAGCCTGCTCTCTAAATCTTTTCTTGGATAGTAGAGCATCTTGCTGTTCTTTAGAGTTGGCATCAGACTTATCAACTTTTTCAATAACAACCTTGGTAACCTCCTTTGGAGGACTATACATATCCTGAACTTGTTGATCAATCATATCAAAATCAGGAGGAGGGTAAATGACTTGGGCAATCTCAGGTTGATTGCCTTCAAGTAGACCTGTTTGAATTCCTGACTCAGCCACCATAGCATCATCACACAAAGGTGGATATCCCAATGTGGCTCGAATACTATTTGTCACCCATTTGGTGTGCTCTGAGCCAGCATGAACTAACAACCTCTCCCCCTTTATGACTTCTCTGGTAATATGATCTCTTAGATCATCCTTCTGAAATCTGATCTGGCCATCTAGATAATTCACACCTTCTTTAAAATATGGTTTCAATTTTTGAAGTTTGTCAGATATTTCCTTCTGAGATGTAGTGATGGCAGATTGAACTGAAGCTATAACCTCCTTTAGTTTCTGATCAAAAGCTTCCATCTCTTTTGCTCTTGCTTCAGTCATCCCTGCAGTAGCCTTTTTGAACTCTTGAAGAATTTCATGGTGAGATTCAGCCAAATTATCATTCATCCTCAGCTGATTCTCCAAAACATAACCTTGCTTCAAAGCAATATCATCCACTTTAGTGAGGATAGACTGCTGTTGTTTAGCCAAAAACACTACAGCATTACCTCCCTTATGGAAGCAATCTGTCATCTCCTTCTTATTCATATTTACTTCAAATCTAATAGACTTAATATCTTGAGCCAAGTCAAATTGGAGGGATTTATTGCTCTCATCAACATACTTCTCCATTGCTAATCTCTGCTCATCCAACTTAACTTGCAAATCTACCATGAACTTGTTGTAGTTAAATTCAGAGGGAGATTGGTGAGTTGAAGTTTGGAGTGCCTGCTTATAACTTTGGGTCCTTCTCTTAAAGACTATGAGTTTTCTCTTCTTAGCCATTCTGGCTTCTTCAGTCTCAGAGTCTGATGAACTTTCTATTTGAACTCTTTCAGGTGGAGTAGGAGAAATATGAAAGTGAGGGGATAAGTTGTAAACTACTCTAGAGGGGGGGTGAATAGAGTATTCAAAATTTTATGAACACTTAGTCAGCTCCCTTGGAGTATATTTGCGGAATAGAAAATCTGATACTTGAACCCTAAGAGCCTAACACAGTGAGGTGCACAAGTGAGAGAGTTAATCTGAAATTTCAGTTTAACTAAAAACCTATCACAGCAACTAGCAATCCTAGGTAGTTCTACCACAGCCACAGAATAAACAAATCAGCAAGAACCAGAGAGACACAGGATATATAGTGGTTCCCTTTAAATAGGTACATCCACTCTTCTACCACCCTGGTAGGAATCCACTACAGGTTTTTGCTAAGGTGCCCTGCCACCAATGATCTGATTCAGGTAGATCAAACAGACCCTTTGAGCTTTTGATAAGGATGCTCAACCACAGGTTGTTGATAAGGTGCCCTGTCACCAACGTTCACTTTTGAAGAGGTGTGAACAAACTCTTTTTACAAAGGGGTTGAGAGGGTTAGATTATCTTCTCTGTTTTAAATACAGATTAGAGAAGATTTGTGGATTCTCTAAAGAATCAAAGTCTCCCCCTGGCTCAGTGGAAGTCCAGGGAAAGCCTTTGCTTCAGGATGAAGGAGTTTCAGATAAACTGAAACTAAATCCTCAGAAATCTGAAGACTGATTTTTATCAAGTCTTAAGATTCTGGAACACTTGAAGCAGATCTTGAGCCTTTTCTGAAGTCTTTGAAAAACTCTAAGCAGATTGCTCAGGAGACTTGAGAATGGAAGATGATTGCTCTGGGCTTTTTGCTTCAGGAAAACTTTTCTTCTTCTTGTAAAGAAATGTTGAAGAAGTGCTCTGATGATGCTTGAGCGGATGAATAATTTTTCTCTGTGTCTGTTTCTGTGTTTTTTTTTTTTGGAGCAGAAATCTCTTTTAAATATGTCTTCACGTTTTCCTTTGGAACGGCTCTATTGATTTGAATTCTCGAGCCCTGCAACAGATTATCTCAAAATAGAATATAGCAATAGGAATAGAATGGCCTATTAACTTTCTGTCAGTCCCAATAAGGAATAAAATAAGCGGGAAAGAAATCTCAGCATAAAGACGTACCTTTCTTGGAAATAGTACATAGTACCAACGGCTAGAAAACAGGCTGGAAAGATAAAGTCAACGCAATTTGTATAATAGGACAAAATGCTTTATACTGAATCCGTGATTTATGTTTGACAGAATTTGTAAATAATTCATTTTGAATTTAAGCCATAATTTTAGCAACAGATAACTTTAGAGAGTCTTTCTAACCACAAGCTAACACACTTGGAAATAAACCAAGGAATAGCATAAATATAAATAGATAAAATCAGACAGAAATCGTCGAACAGGGGTTCGAAGATCGTCGACCTGCAAACAGATCGTCGACCAGCAAAGGCAAATATCTGTCGAGACAGAAATCGTGAAGCAAGAACACGATCGTCGACCTGAAGATGACAGATCGTCGACCAACCGTCAGAGCGTAGTAAGCTTGCTCTGAGATCGTCGACCAACGGTCGACGATAATTGTCTTGACTTCAAAGATTCACTAGCCCTGCTATCGTCGACCATTGATCGACGATCGCGAGGCCTCGTTCGACGATGGTCGAACGGAAAAGCCTTATCTACAAAAACATCTAGAACTTCTAACCTAAGCTCTAGGTCAGTTTATAAACTGCCCTAGGGAGACTAAACAAAGTCTAACCATGATCATATATATCTTTATATGGATCAAGAGGGGCTGCAAGGGGATCACATAAGCCAAATCACATCTAGGGTACCAACAATCTCCCCTATTTGGGTTATGTTATCCAATCCAATTTAAAAGCTAAAGCAGACAACAACACTCCTAAAGATTAACCAGAATGATAAAACACAGGCAATACACAGAAAATATCACAAGCATAAATCAGCAAAAATGGAATGTATCAAGCAGATTTATCAGCATGTTTAGCATCAGATGAGTTTTTTGGGCATTGCAGCTGGTTTGAAAATGATTTCTCTGTTAGGGTTTGCTGCTTGTCTTTTAGATAACATTAGATCATGCTCTCCTATGATTTTCTTTTCAGCATAACTCGGTAGAACTGCAGCAGGATGTAGTCTCATGTATTCCTCAGCGTCAAAGGCTTCTGGATTGACTTGAATTCTGCTCAGTTCCCTTTCTCTGAATTCTGACATTGTTGAGTAAGCTGTAGGATCCAGTCCTTGAGATTTGGCTCTCTCCATCATGCTAAGTGCAATAGACTCTTTGAATCTTGCCATAGAGGCAATCCTTTCAGCTTCAGTTTTGTCTGATGGAGAGGGAGGTCTATCAGAATCTGTATGAGCTGCAATCTCCATATTCCTTTGAAGAGCTGTAGCAAGTTTGCTTGAATCGAGAGGAATCTGCACAGTCTTCTTAGGATCAGTTTGAGCATAGAGAGATCTAGGAGGTGCAAGCTCAATGAACTTTTTGAGAGAATTTTCTGAAAAGACTACTCTTTTTCCTTTTGAATCAGCTGCAGCAGGTTTCTTTAAAGAGGAGGAGGGACCTTTCCTGGGAGGAGAAGGTTTCCTTTCTGGGACTAACTTCTTAGGAGAAGGAGGAGGAGAGAATGTAGGTTGTTGATAAGTCATCTCCTTTATTTGTTCTACGGGAGCATTGTCATTTCTTTTATTTCCTTGTCCTGAACCACTTTGGCTTCCCTGGCCTTGTCTACTTCTTCTCTGATAAGATTGAGAGGGGTTGGAACTGGCTGATTTACCAATTGGAGCAGAAGAGATACTTCCAGAGGCTCCAGCACCAGGAGGTGGAGGAGGACCTCTGGGGGGGAATTTTTGAACTGGAGAGTCATATCTCTTTCTTCTCTTATTTTCTTTTGTCTGATTCTTTGACAATCTCATCCAGGGTTGGAATTCCTTGCTCTTAGGATCTATTCCCTTCAGAATGTAATAGGGAACATCCTTGTTAGGATTTGCAGTAGAAGGAGCAGGGGCTTTTCTTTTCTTGGAAGCAGCTCTTTTTCTTTTCTTAGAGGAGTCCGAATCATCAGAGTCATCATCATCATCATCAGAATGAGATGAGTCTTTCCCAGCATAATCATCATAGTTTTGTTCAGATGGATCTTTGGCAGTAAGTTCAGCTTTGTCTTTCTTTTCTTTTTCTTCTTTCTCTTTAGCTTCTTCAATGGCATCTTGCCTAAGAAGAGCATCCAGATCAACATTTGGAGCACTTTTCCATAGCTCTGATTCTGGGTACAACTCAGGAACTGTCTTGGGGACCAGTTCTGCAATAGAAGGAGTGGATATAGGATAGGTAAGGATAGGAGGAGAAAAGATGACAATATCTGCAGGGGCAGATGCTTTCTCTAGAGAGATGGCTAGGGAATCCAGATGATATTTAGCCATCCCTTCAATGTACTCAGAGGCAATACCTTCAGCCACAAAGTCTATAAATTGGTCAATGTTTAGAGTACCTGAACTTGAGTCCAATTCAGTCATCTTGGGAGCATTGTCTGCTCTATCTTGCACATCTTCAATTACTTCAGCAGCAGCATCAGCAGGGATGTTGATGATTTCAGCAGCAGCAGCATTTATGGTTGTGCCTGTATGCAAAGAGAGATAGGTTAACAACCAAGTGGGAATAAGATATTCCCCCCAAGGTGAACAAACAACAGGTAATAGATAGGATTACCTGAAGATCTACACAAGATACCACTTTGCATCTAGGAAGGAGGTTATAATTCCTTCTAGATGATTAGTGACATCGGGGATAGACACTTCTGCAAGGCACAAGAGGAGTGCCATACAGGAAAAGAAAAGGGGTAAGAAATTAACTCAAAGATGGAGTTTGAATTAATTAGAATCTTAAATAGAACTATACCATCAGGTTGAGCAGCAACACTCTCACAAACGTCCATGGGGACTTCTTCATTTTCCTTTTCAGGAACTTCTTCCTCAGAAGCTAGATTCACTAGGGAGTGAATGTCTTTGTTAGTCACAAATGTCAAATTGAAGTTCTGATTATATCCTTTGGAGGAAGAGTTTTAAAGTTTACCTTCTGGTTCTTTCTCTGAAGTTTCTTGAGGGACATCTACAGATTCTTGAAGGGGAAGAGAGGAATTGTCCTGAAGGGTCAGGGCATCACCTGAGACCACTTCGACAGACATCTCCCCCTGCATGACTTCAGTGGGGACTGGAGTCATGCATCTTACAGAAGGGGGCTCAGCAGACGATGAGATGGATTTGATGGCATCAGTGAGAGAGTTGATGGAGGCAATGAGAGGGGCATTGGCAGCCTCAATCATGCTTTGGATGGAGGGAGTGATGAGCTGTACAAGGTGTGCAAGCATTTCAGGGGATATCTGAAATGCTGATGATGTAGAGGTGGATGGAATGGAGGCAGGATGATCTGCCACATGATCAAAGGAATCATGTGGAGATGGGTGATCATCAACATGAGTGTGGGATTCATGTTGAGAAAGGTTTGTGAGGATGGTCGCAGTCACCATGTCAACACTGGCTGAAGCTGCCAGATGTTGTGGTGTTGGTGACTGGTGTGGAGATGCAGGTGGAATGAATGATGCATGTTGTGGTGGCACTGCGGGTGTTGTAGAGAGTAATGCAGGGGAAGAGGATGCAGGGATAGAGAGGGAGGATGAAAGGATTGCTGAACCTTCCCCAGTAAGCGGGAGAGCGGCCGAATCAGCCCTTGTGTCTGAAGAAGGGTTAGGATCAACCCTGGCTGACTTCTTGATAATCCTCTGAGATTTCTTGAAGAGCGAGGGGTCCAACCTCTTGCTGGCATTTACTGCGGAGGGTGCAGAAACGAGCAGCAGGGGTGCTTTCACATATAGAAACACACCCAGTACCCTGGCAAGATTTACCTCTTTCTTGTTGTTCTTTCTCCTGATTAGGTCAAATAGAACTTTCCCCCAGGCTAACTGCGTCCTATTCACCAAGGCCGACATAAGGGCAAACTGTTGCCTGTTGATATTGTCATGCGCCGAATGTTTTCCCAAAATGATCTTGCCTACCAGGTCTGCCAGAAACTTGTATTCTGGAGACAAGTTTATCTTCAGCAGCTTAGCCGGAATCCCTTCGGCATGGCCCATCACAGTGAGCATGCGGCCATATTCCTCTGAGCTTTGCTCATATTCCTCAGTACCTGTTGGCAGTCCAAACAACTCTGTCAATACTTCAGGAGTCAGAGTGACCTCCTCGCCGTTTATCTTTCCCGACATTGCTTCGTCGCTGGAGGACGAGGTGTATACCCATTCACGAATCTCGGGTATATTAATCTTAGGTGCGGATGACATGAATTTCTTGAGGCCTTGGTCTTCACACAGCTTCAGAATATCTTGGATTGGTTGATCGCACCGGCTGAAGGAATCGAAATCGACACAGAAGCCCGTGTCGAACTTCATTCCGAGGAGAACAGCAGAAGGAATCGCCATAGAGTTTGAGAGAAGATGGCGAATCGAGAAGCAAAACAGGGGAGAAGAGAATCGCGCGGGATTAGAGTTCGAGAGCGAATTCTAAGCCAGAAGAAGGAATATGAAAAGACGGAGCGGAAGGACGACGATCTTCAGACCTAAATCGACTATTAGAAACAAATCTGCGATCGTCGATCCCGGAATAAAATCGGTCGTCGAACACAGACCGACGATAGTCAATGTTTGACTAAATCGGTAAGCACCGACCGACTATAAGCAATTACCACGATCGTCGATCAAAATATGATGGTCGACGATTCTCCACACAACACAGAAAATCTGTCGTCGACCACTGGTCGACGATAGATACCTAAGGAGAGATCGTTGACCAGTTGGTCGACGATTTCTGCCTTACTACAGAACGAGCTGTCGTCGACGGTTGGTCGACGATAGTTCTGACCTGGTCGAAGATCGTCGATCAGTCGTTCGACGATTTTAGACAGAAAACAAAACTATCTTAATTTTCACTACTCTGAACCATTAATCATGCCAAGCTGGTTCAGGAAGAACAAATGCTTTTGTTCATCAAGGGGCTTAGTGAAAATATCTCCTCTTTGCAGGTCTGTGGATATAAATTCCATTACTATCTTGTTCTTTTCCACATTATCTCTTAGAAAATGATGTCTAATCTCAATGTGCTTGGTCCTGGAATGGTGCACAGGATTCTGAGCAATTGATATTGCACTGGTACTGTCACACAGAATTTTTGTGTTTGAGTGTGTGTACCCATAATCCACTAGCTGATTTTGAATCCACAGGATCTGTGAACAACAACTAGCTGCTGCTATATATTCAGCCTCAGCAGTTGAAGTAGACACAGATGCCTGTTTCTTGCAAAACCAAGAGACAAGTCTCTCTCCCAGGAACTGACAAGTCCCTGAGGTGCTTTTCCTGTCAACTCTACAACCAGCATAATCAGCATCTGAATATCCAATTAATTCAAATCCTGACTCAGCTGGGTACCACAGTCCTAAGTTAGGACATCCCTTAAGGTATCTCAAGATCCTCTTGAGGAGAGTTAAGTGAGATTCCTTTGGGTTGACCTGAAACCTAGCACATAGGCATGTAGCAAACATTATGTCGGGCCTACTTGCAGTCAAATACAGCAGGGAACCAACAATGGCTCTATAATTCTTTTGATCAACAGACTTGCCATTGACATCAGAATCAATAACTGCATTTGAGGCCATAGGTGTGCTCATTGATGAAGCATCAGACATTCCAAATCTTTTAACCAGCTCTCTGGCATATTTTGATTGTGAAATGAAAATGCCATCAACACTCTGTTTTACTTGGAGACCAAGGAAATAGGATAACTCACCCATGCTGCTCATCTCAAACTTAGAGTGCATTAGTTCAGAGAACCTCTTGCATAGTTTGGGATCAGTAGAGCCAAATATAATGTCATCTACATAGATTTGAACTAACAGTTGTGAGTCCTTATGATGTCTAATGAATAGGGTTCTATCTACTACACCTCTCACAAACTTGTGTTCTAGAAGAAAATTTGCTAAGGTCTCATACCAAGCTCTAGGAGCTTGCTTAAGTCCATAGAGAGCCTTTTGGAGTTTGAACACATGAGTGGGTAAGGTTGATGAAACAAACCCTGGTGGTTGTTCAACAAACACTTCTTCCTTTAAATCTCCATTGAGGAAGGCACTCTTCATATCCATTTGGAAGACCTTAAATCTTTTATAGGCAGCATAGGCTAGGAAAATCCTAATGGCTTCTAGTCTAGCTACAGGGGCAAAAGTCTGATCATAATCTATGCCTTCCTCCTGTCTATAGCCTTGAGCTACTAGCCTAGCCTTATTTCTAACTACTATGCCTTGGGCATCAAGCTTGTTTCTAAACACCCACTTGGTGCCTATGATCCGTTGGCCTCTTGGTCTTGGAACCAAGGTCCAAACTTTACATCTTTCAAACTGGTTAAGCTCCTCTTGCATTGCTATAATCCAGTGAGGATCAAGCTCAGCATCTTTAATGGTTAGGGGCTCAACCTGAGAAAGGAAACAAGCAAACATCATATTTTTGTTGAGTTGATGTCTTGTCTGGACTCCTGCTGAAATGTCTCCAATCACTTGAGATACAGGGTGATCTCTAAGTGTGACAAGATCAGTAGGTTCAACAATGATCTGATCCTCAACAGTTTCAAGATTTAATTCCTCATGTGGAGTTTGATCAACTGTTGGAGCAGGTGCTTTAGCTTCAAGCAGATCTACATCAGATTCAGAATCTGAGGAAGCAACCTGAGGAGTTTGTTGGGGATGATTCTCCTGTGTGAGTCTCAAACCTTCCAAATCCTTACTTACTCCTAGGACTTGCACTGTACTATTAGAAGAAGAATCCTTCTCCTTATAGTACATGACTGTCTCATCAAAAGAGACATGTGCAGACTCTTCTATCTTAAGAGAGGATTTATTAAGGACCCTATAGGCTTTGCTTACTTGAGAGTATCCTAGAAAAACTCCCATTGAAGCTTTTGCCTCAAATTTTCTATGGTATTCTTTGTTATTGTTATGAACAAAAGCAACACAGCCAAACACTCTAAAATAATCTATTTTAGGTTTCACTTGCTTAAGTAATTCATAGGGAGTCTTACCCTTAAGTTTATGTATCAGACTTCTGTTCAATACATAGTTAGCTGTGCTAACTGCTTCAGCCCAAAAGGACAGAGGCATGTTAGCATCTGCCAACAATGTACTTGCAGCTTCAATTAGGGTTCTGTTTTTCCTTTCAACTACCCCATTTTGTTGAGGAGTTCTAGGAGCAGAGAAGCTATGTTTGATACCTTCCTTCTCACAGAATTCTTGCATAAGAAGAGACTCAAACTCAGTACCATGATCACTTCTGATCAAGGCAATCTGAGTAGAATACTCACTCTGTATGCACTTTAGAAAATCTGTAAGAACCTTGAAGTTATCAGCCTTAGTTCTCAAGAAGAATACCCAAGTGAACCTAGAGAAGTCATCTACAATTACTAAAGTGTAAGACTTTCCTCCAATACTCTGTACAGCAATAGGACCAAATAAATCCAAATGTAGCAGGTACAGAATCCTGGGAGAATCACTTTTATTAACTGATTTAAAGCTATTTCTTGTTTGCTTTCCTAGTTGACAAGCTTTGCAAAGGCCTTCCTTCTTGTAGGGGCAAGAAGGTAATCCTCTTACAAGATTGTATTTAGCCAACCTAGAAATGTTTTTCAGATTTACATGACTAAGTCTCTTATGCCAAAGGGTATTATTACTGGTTACTTCATTAAATAAGCATATTTCAGATTTGGAGGAATTAAAATCTACAACATAAACATTTCCAATTCTAATGCCTACTAATACCACAGTATTATTTAAAGAAATATTGCAGGCAGTGTCAGTAAACCATACCTTGTATCCAGCATCACACATTTGACTTACAGAGATTAGGTTGTGCTTTAGTCCTGAGACATAAGCTACCTTCTTGAAGGTTACAGCTCCTATGGTGAAGCTCCCATACCCTTCAGTCTGTCCACAGCTGGAATCCCCAAATACAACTTTTGGTCCCAGCTTGGCTTTGAAACCTGACAGGTTCTTCTTCTTTCCTGTCATATGCTTTGAGCATCCACTATCCAGATACCATTTGTCATGTATGACTGGATAGGTCTTCACCTGCAGAAAGAGCAGTTACACATTGTGGACCCAGGTTACCTTGGGTCCAGTATTCTTCACAAAAGAAAAACTAGATATAAAAGATTTTGCAGGCTTTGATTTATATCCTAGGGGGTGTGATCTCTTAGGTGGGATAATCCATTCAGTTGAAGGATTAAACAACCTGGGGTGGTGATTAGGATTTGAAGTTCTGGAAGTTTGAAAATGATTTTCCGGCTTAAGTCCAGATCGTCGATCGATGGTCGACGATCGCAAGCCATATCGTCGATCATTTCCAGTATAGCTATATTCTGGATTCCACGATCGTCGATCACTGGTCGACGACTCAAGATGAGATCGTCGATCTCCTGCACCAAAGATATCATACTTGGTGAAGGTGTTCAGCGATCGTCGATAGTCGTTCGACGATTGGTTTGACGATCGTCGATTAATGTTCGACGATTTTTGTAAAGCTAGAAATTTTTTCTTCCTATTCTCTTTCTTAATCTTATTCTGAATTTTCTTGCATTTTTCAATTTCCTCAGTATTCTTTATTCCTGATTCAGAAACAAATTTTACTGGAGTGCTAAATCTCTCCTTTGTGAGGAGGATGGGTTCACTAGGTGTAGCACCTAAGCCTAGTTTATCATTACCCACCCTAGTGTTTGCTATACAGGTTATTTCAGATAATTTAAGGCTTCTGCCATTTAATTGTTCTTCTAACCTCTTAGATTTAGCTAGTTCTAACTTTAGGAATGTTACTTCTTCTTTTGAGCTCTCTAATTCCTTTTCTAATCTGATTATTTCAACACCTTCCATGTCTAGTTCCATTATTTTTAATCTAAGTGACTTAATTTCCTTTTCAGATAATAGTAAATCTAAACATAGAGTTTTAAATTTTATTTTGAACTCAGGAGATGAGAAATCAAATGAGTCGATTACCTGGTCCTCCATAAAGGAATCTTCTTCATTGTCTCCTTCTTCTTCAGAATTCTCTGCAGCTGACAGAGAGCTGCAGGCATCAATGGCCATGAGGCAGACCTCTTTGGCTTTCTTCTCTTCTTCTTCTTCTGAATCACTGGAGCTAGAGGAGCAGGTATCCTCTTCTGTTTCACTCCAGGTAGCAGCCACAAATCCCTTGTCCTTCTTCTTGTATTTGTGTGATGAGGACTTGGAGTGGTGCTTCCTGTATTCTTTCCCATGTTTCTTCTCCTTATACTTCTTCTCTGGACAATCTGGGGCAATGTGTCCAGGCTTGCTGCATACATAACAAATGATTTCTTTAGATGGAGTTTTGTCATACCTTGGCTTGTCCTCATGCTTGGAGAACTTCTTTCTGAGGTCTCTTCTTCCCATGTTGAAGAATCTCTTGGCAATGAGTGCCAGTAACTCCTCATTTGATTGACTTCCTTCAGAAGTCTCAGCAGCCTTAAGAGCTAGAGAATGCTCTTTCTTTATTGGAGTAGGAGTCTTCACTTCAGTTACAGCAGCCCTACTCTTTAAGGTTTGCTCATATGACCTGAGCTTTCCCAACAGAGCTTCTGTGGAGAGTTCCACAGTGTTTCTTCCATCCTTGATGGGCCATATCCTTGAGTCCCAAGAGATGGGAAGGCACATCAGGATCTTGTCATTGACTTCTGACAAGGTTATCTCCTTATCTAAGGACCTCAGTTCACTTATTATTGAACTGAGTCTTGTGTACATGGTGTCAATGTCTTCAGCATCATCCTTCTTGAAGTTTTCATACTGAGAGGTGAGATTAGATCTCCTGTCCTTCCTCTCATCAGCTGAGCCAGCAACTATGTGGTTGAGGGAATCCCACATAGCTTTGGCTGAGGTACATTCAGCCAGCTTCTGGAATATCTCATCAGACATTGTCTGAGCTAGGATATTCATTGCTTTAGCATCAGCTGCTTTTGCCTTCTTGTAAGTTTCATTGTAGTCAGGTGGTGGCACAGCACTGAGGTCAGCAGAAGTGGAAGCAGCAACAGGCCTAGCAGGTGGTCCTGTCAAAATAGAAGAAAAAATATCTTCATCAATAGAATTCATGTATAGTCTTATCCTGGCCTTCCATATGCCAAACTTGGACAAGTTGCATACAGGAGGTCTGGTGCTTGAATAATCCTTAGACTGGGCCATGTGTGAAAGTGTTTATGAACGGTATCAGGAAACAGCTTATCACAGGATCTTTTAACTCAGGTGTTAGCCTGTATGAACAGCTAACCTCCCTCTGATACCAATTGAAAGTGAGGGGATAAGTTGTAAACTACTCTAGAGGGGGGGTGAATAGAGTATTCAAAATTTTATGAACACTTAGTCAGCTCCCTTGGAGTATATTTGCGGAATAGAAAATCTGATACTTGAACCCTAAGAGCCTAACACAGTGAGGTGCACAAGTGAGAGAGTTAATCTGAAATTTCAGTTTAACTAAAAACCTATCACAGCAACTAGCAATCCTAGGTAGTTCTACCACAGCCACAGAATAAACAAATCAGCAAGAACCAGAGAGACACAGGATATATAGTGGTTCCCTTTAAATAGGTACATCCACTCTTCTACCACCCTGGTAGGAATCCACTACAGGTTTTTGCTAAGGTGCCCTGCCACCAATGATCTGATTCAGGTAGATCAAACAGACCCTTTGAGCTTTTGATAAGGATGCTCAACCACAGGTTGTTGATAAGGTGCCCTGTCACCAACGTTCACTTTTGAAGAGGTGTGAACAAACTCTTTTTACAAAGGGGTTGAGAGGGTTAGATTATCTTCTCTGTTTTAAATACAGATTAGAGAAGATTTGTGGATTCTCTAAAGAATCAAAGTCTCCCCCTGGCTCAGTGGAAGTCCAGGGAAAGCCTTTGCTTCAGGATGAAGGAGTTTCAGATAAACTGAAACTAAATCCTCAGAAATCTGAAGACTGATTTTTATCAAGTCTTAAGATTCTGGAACACTTGAAGCAGATCTTGAGCCTTTTCTGAAGTCTTTGAAAAACTCTAAGCAGATTGCTCAGGAGACTTGAGAATGGAAGATGATTGCTCTGGGCTTTTTGCTTCAGGAAAACTTTTCTTCTTCTTGTAAAGAAATGTTGAAGAAGTGCTCTGATGATGCTTGAGCGGATGAATAATTTTTCTCTGTGTCTGCTTCTGTTTTTTTTTTTTGGAGCAGAAATCTCTTTTAAATATGTCTTCACGTTTTCCTTTGGAACGGCTCTATTGATTTGAATTCTCGAGCCCTGCAACAGATTATCTCAAAATAGAATATAGCAATAGGAATAGAATGGCCTATTAACTTTCTGTCAGTCCCAATAAGGAATAAAATAAGCGGGAAAGAAATCTCAGCATAAAGACGTACCTTTCTTGGAAATAGTACATAGTACCAACGGCTAGAAAACAGGCTGGAAAGATAAAGTCAACGCAATTTGTATAATAGGACAAAATGCTTTATACTGAATCCGTGATTTATGTTTGACAGAATTTGTAAATAATTCATTTTGAATTTAAGCCATAATTTTAGCAACAGATAACTTTAGAGAGTCTTTCTAACCACAAGCTAACACACTTGGAAATAAACCAAGGAATAGCATAAATATAAATAGATAAAATCAGACAGAAATCGTCGAACAGGGGTTCGAAGATCGTCGACCTGCAAACAGATCGTCGACCAGCAAAGGCAAATATCTGTCGAGACAGAAATCGTGAAGCAAGAACACGATCGTCGACCTGAAGATGACAGATCGTCGACCAACCGTCAGAGCGTAGTAAGCTTGCTCTGAGATCGTCGACCAACGGTCGACGATAATTGTCTTGACTTCAAAGATTCACTAGCCCTGCTATCGTCGACCATTGATCGACGATCGCGAGGCCTCGTTCGACGATGGTCGAACGGAAAAGCCTTATCTACAAAAACATCTAGAACTTCTAACCTAAGCTCTAGGTCAGTTTATAAACTGCCCTAGGGAGACTAAACAAAGTCTAACCATGATCATATATATCTTTATATGGATCAAGAGGGGCTGCAAGGGGATCACATAAGCCAAATCACATCTAGGGTACCAACAAAATATTAGTTTCAGTGATATGTTGCTCAGTCTCAACATTCACAGGCTCCCCCTCAACGACTTGTTCCTCCTCAACTCCTTATTCCTTCTCAGCTTCTTGCTCTATCTCCATGTCTAGTGCCTTTTTATTGTCTTGCTCCTCCTCTACTCTATCAGTAGCAATTTCAACATTAGGAAATAACTCATCTAGAGTGTATTCCTTCTGAGCTTGAACAGATGTTGAATCATCCAGATCTGCAATATTCAAATCTTTTGATAAATCAATTTGTTCTTTCTCCTGCACTGATTCAGACATCTGCTCCCCCTGCATTTGTTCATTATTTGGAATATCCTGGTGATACGCCAAAACGCATATATAAAATAACGCAAGAGTACGTGCCGAATCAAGTAAAAAAATGATGAGTTAAGATCGTTCCCTCGAGGAAGTTAAGACTCTAGTGCTTGCAACTACTAGCGCAATCCTTTCTTTAAATTCAAGCAATTTAAACAGAATAATTGTTGCTAATGAAATAAAAACTACTATGAAAACTCTTAAAACTAAAGCGAGTACTTAAAATTGTCTTTTACCAAATTGGAGAAATAGCCTCGTATGTGATTTTCCTTGCTTGTGGTGATGAGTCTTAAGGCAAACCCTCATGAATGCTTAATTGCTATTCTGCGCCGATTGAAGATAGATTTCTTTATCTCTCGATCTCCGAAACCCGTTTATCCTAAATCCCTTAGTTATCTCTAACTTAAGTGACTTGAGAATAACATACACACGTAATTAAGGCCGCTAGTGAAGAATGAAATCTCTTTCTTCCCAACACTACCTCGCAATCTATATTGCACTCCCGCCGCTCCTCTCTCGAATCTCACGGCGTAGTACGATAGTGGAAATTTGGTTAAGGATATGCACGACTCCTCTCTCGAATCTCGCCGTACAAAATAGGTGATTCAACCCTAAACAATGCAACTCCTCTCTCGAATCTTGTTACACCGTTCAGAAGATGAACACAATACCAAACATTCCATGAAATAAATATAGATTCAAGAAGAATAGATTTCAAACATTCATAAGAGCAAAGTTAATATCAAAACATCACCACATCACAAGGTACTCTCACATACAAGACTTATATAATTAGTTCATAGAAGAAGGGGAGAACAAAACAAAATAACCCTTACTAGACATGATTAAGAGAGAACCACGCTGCAGGAAATTAATGGTGAAAATCTGGTTCCAAGCTTCTTCTCCTCTCTAAGATCCTCCAAACCCTAGCCGTCACTTTTGCTCCTCCTCCAAGATGATTTCTCTAAGAACTCCCTCTCCCCCCAAAATTTTGTGCCTTTTAGGTATGAAAATCCTCCTTTAAAAACGAGCAGCCCTGCCCAATGGATGCCTCCTTCCATATTTGGTTTTGGCGCAAAATTCGAAATTCGAATTTTAAATCTGTCCAGGACTTGTTATAACAACTGAAAACAGGTTTCTGTAACAGCTGCACAGCCAAAATATAGTTCCAGCATTTGTTTCTCCGGTTCGATTTCCACGTCATTTCTAATGAGAAAAACATAGATAAAATAGGTAAATGAAGCCTGAATAAAATAAATATTAATTTATGGACATTTATACTAATTTAACCCGTTTATCCTCATTATCACAACTATTATTGTAGAAAATAAGGGACTAGATAACTTCATTTGAGAAGTTATCACACCTCCACACTTGAACTTTTGCTAGTCCCTAGCAAAGATAAATCATATCCATGGATTGGATGAAGAAATACTATCAAGATTCAAAATTCGAATGATCCTTCTTGTAAAATAACTTAATCAAGGCTTACTCAAGAAATTCATTTTACTTAACTGATAGGCTTAGAAATCAACAAGAGCTCAAAATTCACAAATTCATTAGTTAGATGGAAGATAAAGCTCAAATAAGTATCTTAGTGCGGTGCGTGCTTTTCTTTAAAAAAAACGATTTACTCTCATGCAATTTCCACATTGAACCTCCACAATTATTGGAAAGGGAGAGAATATTCTAGTCTTTCGATTTAGCCTCCACATGAGTCAGCAGTGTAATTGAAAATAGGATAGGCTTTGGCTTGATTAGGAATTATGGATAAACTTTGATAGTGGAATGTTATTCTCTAGTTAGTAATCTTAGTAATTTACCATATTATGACGTTTATCAACATATACTTTTATTTAATATATATGAATTCATGGTAGGGATCATTCCAAGTACATGCGCACATACCCGGGCCACATATCACTATGATGTTCCACCATTTTTTTTGTTCCTCTCTTCTTTACTCATAGTTGGGATCATTCCAAGTATGTTTTCACATACCTAGGCCGCATATCACTATGACATAAATTTTATATATATATATATATATATATATATATATATATTTCGTATCATCATAGTTGGGATCATTCCAAGTATGTGGGCATATACTTAGGCCACATATCACCATAAAATTCAATCATTTGCTTATAAAAATTAAACATTCATAAATGGCTAGTTTATTAAGATACAACTAGTAGAAATATAGAGAATTTAGGCATGAAATAATAAGTACGAAAAAGTTCAAGCTCAACTATTCTAGTGAAGATCAAAATGGAATAACTACCCAAGCTCATGTCTTGATGTACATCGTTGACTTAGTTCTTGCTCGCCCCTCCCGTTATTTGTAGAGGTCAATATAAAAAAAAACTGTCATGGAAGTAATCAACAATTTTGGTGCGTAAAAATAAAGTGCTTAATTGAGCTCTATCACAAAAAATCTTACTAATCTCAATTTCACTAATTGAACTCTTTGAATTGTTCAGCCATACCAATTAATTATCATGGAATACATCTAGAATAGCCTATTGATTAAATGAAACAAGAAAATCATTCAATATGTGTTTCAAGGGAGTATACTTCATCCAATTGGCAGGGGTTAATCCCCACCTCCACACTTAAACCTTGCTAGTCCCTAGCAACGTTATATTGCGAACATGAAAATAATTTCCCTAATTGAAAAAAAAACAAATCAGGTTTTTCAAAAGAAGATAAATGAAATGTAAACAACTTCCCTGAAATAGGAGTGTCCACAAGGATTCTTTAACCCCGGCCTGTAGTAGGATCAAACTTGATTTGCACGCATAGAGATTCGCTTCTCATGTCCTAATGATCTGCATGATTAAAATTTGTACAAAACCTGGGAACAACCCATTCTACACACTTTTTCCAATTACTATCCAATTGACGAACCAAAATGCAAGTGTAATTGGGAGGTATTTTCATGGATGAAAAGTATAACATGGTAGTGAGTAATGAGATAGCATAATAAAACTGGGCATGAAAATACAACTGAGCATAAAAAATAAAACTGAGCATTTAAACAGCCTACTACGCCGTATAAGCGTTCATCAAAAGCTGAGGTATGATTTTAAGAATGGGAAGCCCGCCTTGTAATACTTGGCAAACATGAATCATTAGCATTTAACGCAACATATATAATTCCATGTAGTGTTCGTCCAAAATGCATAAACAAAAGCATCATAGAATATAGTCCATACCAATAATATAGCCCAAACAAAACTAAAAACAACCTGCAACAAAATGTAATCAGCCCAAGCACGAGTAAAGGGCATTCCTACTCCTCCTTGTCATCGTCCTCGTCGTCCTCGTCATCATCTGCAGCATCATTAGCATCCGCAGCATCATCATCATCTTCGGCGTCATCCTGTTCTGCCTCCTCGTCGTCTGTCTCGTCGTCCTCGTCCTCGTGCGCTTTCTTCGCTGGATCCACTCTACTCTTATCATACGTCAAGAGGTAGCCTTTATCGTCAAACTGTTCCATCATCCTAAACTGCGGCTCAGACACCGAAATCTTCCTTTTTTCCATGATCTTACGTTGGTTGGCATGCATATACTCAAACTGCTCTTTAATGAACATATGCTCACACCGCTGATAGGCCTTGATATACTCAATATGTTCCATCAAAAGATCGGGGTCAGAGCCATGGTCGACCGCTGGAATATCAATTCGCATTAAGTTCCCTAGTGGTGCCTGTGAAGTACGAGCTTCCTCTCTTGTCTTCCAACCACGTCCCTCTTCCTGAACTCATGCAGCAGTTTTAACATTAACCTCAACCACCATCTGAGTGATATGACGGCCCACTGTGGTGACTATATCCTCTGCAGCTTTTTCCACACCCGCTTTCAGACACAACTCAGTGATGAGAGTAGGGAACCAAAGTTGCCTAGGCTTATCCTCTCTAATCTTTTGCATCAACTGATGCGCAATAATTTTGCCTAAATCAAAATGCAGTCCTCGTATAATACCGTACAACAGTGCAACCTTGTCCAATCCAATGGTGTTCGGGTGTCGGGTGGGCATGATACTGGCGTTAATGAACAAAAGCCACACCTTGGCTTCCCGAGTGAGGCACGATGTCTTTAAAACTTTTTTCGTTGTGCTAGTCCACTCAGGAATCGGTGTGCAGCATACTACATCGGTCATATCCTTAAGAGAGGCCAAATTCAAAATCTCTGTATAATCCTCCGAGCCATGATCCTCTAATCCAAACATGTCACTAATGATTTCTGCAGAAAATTCAACATTTCTTCCTCTAACGACCACAATGTCACCTTCCGTGCTCTTTGCGTTAGCGTAGAACTCATACACCATTGGTAGAATGGCTTCAGTTCGTGGGTGGCAGAAGGTTTCCCACTGGAGTGCCTGAATCATGTCAGCATATCTGATACTCCACCCCCTCTTCTCCATAATGAATCCTCGTTCAAAGATGAACAAGAGATTTTTCAGTGATTCAAACCAATAGGCCGCCGACGGACTAGAGAACCTGACTACCGGTTGGGAGTTTTTCAAAATTTCTTTCCCCTTTCTCTTGCTTTCCTTGCGCTTAGATGACATAGTTTCAACTACTCACAATACACAGAACAGGAAAATGAAATACAGAAAAATTATTTACTAATTGCTCATCTCCTATGAGTGCTAGGTTAGGAGTATACCTAAACAAATCTTCAGAAATTCAAGACTAAGCCCTTGCACAACTCCTGTGATTTATAGAGGTTGCTCTTGTGCTTGCCGCCGCCCTAGCTCTTCCAGAAATTAAATCATGTGCAGGAGAAATTTCAGAAATCCCAACCTATTTCACCTCGCCATGAAAACGAAAAAAAAACTAAATTCTGTTCTTGGGAAATGATTTAACCATGCACTAGGCTAAGGAGTTACCTCCAAGAAATTCTGGAGCCCTTCTCTCAGATCTCACGCAGCACAGGCCCTCGGTTCAACTCACAACGCCGCGCCGGGCTGGACTCGACACCGCCGAATCCAGGATCGGCCACCGCCTCTTCCTTTGAAACCTCCCGAGCAAAGATCGGCCGCCGTCGGACTAGACTTGACACCGCCCGAGTCGCCGCTCCTGTCGTGCCCTAGAGCTTCGGCTGGGGGGGGAAAGAAATGAGCCGCCTCTTTCTCTATTTCTTTTTGTTATATATGGGTTAAACTCACTTAGTTAGGTTAAGTTATTTTAAAACTAATAAGCCGGTGTAACCCATCCTAATGCTGCGGATTCATTAGCTAATATAAATCCAATAACCCCGAACCGCTGCTAACCCGAATTGCGCGCCCGGTTCAGTCAGACCGGGCCTAGACCGGCTGCAGTGCCAAACTGAGGGCAAAAAGACAGAAACTTAAATCCTGTTACGGACGTTTCCGGGGCGTTATAACAACTGCCTTCTATTTTATGCGAATCTGATTTTCCTGAAAAACTGGACCGGCCCGTGACCCGGTTCAGTCGAACCGTCGCTGAACCGTTCCCATCCAAAAAATTAAATCCTGTTACATCCATTTCAGGGCGTTGTAACAATTGCTGTTTATTTTATACAGGAAATTTTTACCTTCAAATTCCTGCAGATTTGTCCTGGTTTTCGACTCTTCCAGCATTCTCCTTCTTAGAAATGATTGAGCGGAGCCAACTAAGATCATATGGCCTTGTTCCCTCCAATAATTTTATACTAATGAAAACAACGAATATATATATATATATATATATATATATATATATATATATATTTGACTTATTATTATTATATATAAACATATATTATGATACGATGGGTTGCCTCCCACCAAGCGCCTCGTTTACAACGTCCCGGCCGGACGGTCCTTCGCATCTCCTGTCATTGCAATCTCATGACCGTCGACTCTCGACGATCCATATCAATATGATATTCCTTCAGCCTCTGACCATTCACCTTGAACTCGGACCCATCTTTCTCGTTACCAATGGTGATCACCCCACACGGGTGCACCTTCTTCACTATAAATGGTCCTGACCATCTTGATTTCAGTTTTCCCGGAAATAATTTGAGTCGTGAGTTAAACAACAACACTAATTGTCCGATTTTGAACTCTCTTACCGTTAACCTCGCGTCGTGCCATTTTTTCGTTCGCTCCTTAAAAAGTTTGGCACTCTCGTATGCGTTGGCTCGAATTTCTTCCAATTCATTCAATTGCAATAACCTTTTATTTCCCGCCTCTTGGAAGTCGAAGTTTAACTTTCTTATTGCCCAATACGCCTTATATTCCAGCTCCACCGGTAGGTGACACGCTTTTCCATAAATCATTTTATATGGTGTCAATCCGATCGGGGTCTTAAATGCTGTTCTATATGCCCATAAAGCGTCACTTAGCTTTTGGGACCAATCTTTGCGTGTTGCATTCACCGTTTTCTCTAGGATGGTCGTGATTTCACGATTGGATACCTCGGCTAAACCGTTGGTTTGCGGGTGGTAGGCGAGGGCTACTTTATGAGTTATACCATATTTCCTTAATAGAGTTTTAAATTGTAGATTACAAAAATGCGCCCCTCCATCACTAATTATTGCCCTTGGGGTACCAAATCTCGTAAAAATGTTAGCCTTCAGAAATTTTAGTACCACCTTGGCATCATTTCTTTGTGTGGCAATCGCCTCTACCCACTTCGACACATAGTCTACGGCTAGCAAAATGTATAAATTTCCATCGGAATTGACGAAGGGGCCCATGAAGTCAATTCCCCAGACATCAAAGACTTCCACCTCCAGAATACCATTCATGGGCATGCTCGCTCCTCGCTGGAGATTTCCAACACGTTGACAACGGTCGCATTGTTTTACAAAATGGTGAGAATCCTTAAATATGGTCGGCCAATAGAATCCTGATTCTAACACCTTCCTTGCTGTCCGGTCTCCCTTGAAGTGTCCTCCATAGGGTGAGGCATGACACCTCTCCAGAATACTATGGACTTCCACTTCAGGCACACATCTACGAATAATTTGATCAGCGCAGATTTTAAATAGATACGGCTCATCCCATAGGTAATACTTCACCTGATGAAGGAATCGCTTCCTTTGTTGTGAGCTCAAATCCGGTGAGAAAACCTTGCTAACTATATAGTTAACAAAATCAGCATACCAGGGGACGCTGTCTTCCTTGATCGCAAATAAACTCTCATCCGGGAAACTCTCTCTAATCTCAAGATGTACGTCTTTCTCACATCCATTCTCTAATCTCGATAAGTGGTCAGCTATCGGGTTTTCTACCCCCCTACGATCCTTGATCTCAAAATCAAACTCCTGGAGGAGCAGAACCCACCTGATAAGCCTTGGTTTTGCCTCCTTTTTGTCCACTAGATATCGTATCGCAGCGTGGTCCGTATAGACTACAACCTTAGAATGTATTAAATAGGATCGAAACTTCTCAAATGCAAAAACCACAGCAAGGAGCTCCTTTTCTGTGGTAGTATAATTTATTTGCGCATTTATAAGGGTTTTACTCGCATAATATATTACATGAAAGATCTTGTCGTGGATTTGTCATAACACGACACCTACCGCATAATTGCTTGCGTCGCACATGAGAATGAAGGATGATGTCCAATCCGGTGCTCTAACAATAGGTGCAGAAACTAAGCTTTTCTTCAATGTTTCAAAAGCCTCTAAACACTTATCGTCAAACACAAATACGGTGTCCTTTTCGAGTAAATGACATAACGGCTTAGTTATCTTTGAGAAGTCTCTTATGAACCGTCGGTAAAAACCGGCATGTCCTAAGAAGCTTCGAATGCCCTTGACATTCATCGGTGGCGCAAGTTTTTCTATAACCTCCACCTTTGCTCGGTCAACTTCCAACCCCTTACTAGACACCTTGTGGCCTAAGATAATTCCTTTTTGTACCATGAAATGGCACTTTTCCCAGTTCAGAACTAAATTGGTTTCAACACACCTTCTTAGAACCTTGCTTAATACTCTCAGACATGCATTAAATGATTGACCAAATACAGAAAAATTGTCCATGAAAATTTCAACCCCCTCTTCCATTAACTCAGCAAGGAGCGCGATAATACATCGTTGGAAGGTCGTGGGTGCATTGCATAACCCGAAGGGCATTCTCCGGAATGCGAAAGTTCCAAATGGACATGTAAAGGTCGTTTTTTCTTGATCTTCGGGTGCAACCATGATCTGATTGTACCCCGAATATCCATCTAGAAAACAAAAGTACTCACTACACGCCAACCTATCTAGGACTTGGTCGATGAATGGAAGCGGAAAATGATCCTTCCTAGTCATTTTGTTCAATCGCCTATAGTCCATACATATTCTCCACCCTGTGATAGCCCTCGTAGGGATGATTTCATTATTCTCATTTTTAGCAATAGTCATCCCGCCCTTCTTGGGTACACATTGCACTGGGCTCACCCACTTGCTATCCGAGATAGGGTAAATGATGCCCGCGTCGAGCCACTTGATGATTTCTTTCATCACCACTTCTTTCATTGGCGGATTCAGCCGACGTTGATGTTCTATGGATCCTTTTTCCTCGTCTTCCATTAAGATTTTATGCATACAAATGGACGGGCTGATGCCCTTTATATCAGCTAGAGTCCAACCGATGGCACTCTTAAACTCTCTCAAGACTTCCAGCAGTTGTAGCTCATTCTCCCTCTCCAATGATGCATCAATGATTACCGGTAAGGTGTTATCTTTCCCAAGATATACATATTTCAAATGTAAGGGTAGGGGTTTTAAATCTAAGGTTGGTGGTTCAAGAATAGAAGGTTTCATCAATGTAGGCTCGCTGGTTCTACTTATAATATCAAAGTTCCTAGTGATTGGTAACTTGCCATAGGAATTTAATGTGTTGACTACTTCTTCCATTTCTAAGTCTTCCTCTTCTTCTTCATTAGGTGGCATGTTCAGCAACTCTTGTTCTAAATCATCGCCCTCATGTATCAACCTTGGTTGCACAAAGACTTCTTCTATTGCGTAACACTCCTCGTTATCATTAGGAAATTTCATCGCCTTAAGGACATTGAATGTGACTTCCTCGTCGTTAACTCGCATTGTTAATTCACCTTTGTGGACATCGATGAGAGTGCGCCCTGTAGCTAGAAAAGGTCGTCCTAAAATAATAGGCACCTCCTCATCTTCGTCCATGTCTAGTACGACAAAGTCAGCTGGGAATATAAAATTTGCTACCTTCACTAGTACGTCTTCCACTATTCCCTTAGGGAATGCCAAAGATCTATCCGCCAATTGGAGTGTAAGGGATGATGGGATAATCTCCCCGATGCCTAATCTGGTGTAAATAGATAACGGCATCAAGTTGATGCTGGCTCCCAAGTCGCACAACGCTCTTCCGGAAAATGTCATTCCAATCGAACATGGGATTGTAAAACTATCGGGATCCTTCAGTTTTTTAGGTAACTTATTTTGTAGAATTGCGCTGCACTCTTCGGTCAATGCCACTATCTCCTTATCGGCAAACCTTCTCTTCTTAGACAAGATGTCCTTCATAAACTTGACATAGCTGGGCATCTGCTCAAGTGCCTCTGCAAATGGGATGTTTATAGTCAACTTCTTAAACATTTCCATAAATTTCTGAAATTGCATTTCGAGCTTATTCTTAACGAGCCTGGACGGAAAGGGAGGTGGAGGATAAACGATGTCTTTCTATTTGACTCGTGGATTATTAGTTTGATTCTCCTCCGGTTCCCTACTTTCACTAGAGTTTTCCTTTTCTACTTCTGATGTTCTATCCTCCCTCTCGTTCTTCTCTTCCTCTCTTACTCTTTCCAACAACCCGTCACCACTTGCTATCTCTACTCCACTCCTTAAAGCTATAGCGTTGCAATGGTCATTATGGTTATCTCGAATAGGATTAGGTGTGGTGTCGGAAGGTAGAGATCCTATTGGTCTTTGACTTAGGGAAGTTGCTAGTTGGCCTAAAGTTGTCTCTAAGGACCTTAGGGAAGATTCTATTCCTACCATTTTAGAGTCTTGTTTCTGAAACAATCCTAAGATTATTTCGTCTGTCATTCTCCTAGGATTTACTTGTTGATGTTGAGAATTATTTGGAGGTGGGTTCAGATTTTGGTTAAATTCCCCGGGTTGGTTCATCCCTTGATTAGTCTTCCATGAGAAGTTCGGATGATTACGCCACTCGGGGTGGTAATGATTTGCAAATCCCGGTGGAAATTGCCTTTGCGGCCCACCCACATACTTTGCTTCTTCAGTAATTTGATTTAATTGTTCTACCGTAAGTGGGGCATTAGGTGTAGTGATTGATAGTGAATCTAACCTCTTGTTAATCAGGCTAAATTGTGCAGCCATTTGGGCGGCCAAGGATGTGAATTGGTCCACTTGATGAAGCCCAACGGGGTTGCTATTTCCTTGTCTCTCATATGATTGGTAATTATTTGATGTTAGATCTTCTAGTATAGAATATGCATCTTCGGGATATTTCTTCATCAACGAACCCCCTGCCGCTCCGTCAACTAAAATCATAGTTGCCGTCTATAGCCCATTATAAAAAGTAGATACTTGTTGATGTTGGGCTAACCCATGATGCGGACATTTCCTTAACAGCTCCTTAAAACGCTCCCAAGCGTCGTAAAGGGTCTCCCCGCTATTTTGTGTAAACGTGGTTATATCTCTAATCAGTTTTGCAGTCTTAGATGGTGGGAAGTATTTGTTTAAAAAAATTTCTACCAACTGCTCCTATGTCGTGATCGAATCATTAGGCAACGACTCCAACCAATCCTTCGCCCTCCCTTCTAACGAGAATGGAAACAATCTCAACATTATCGCATCTTCAGACGCTCCGTTGAATTTAAACATGTCGCAAATGGCTAGAAAATTTCTCAAATGAGAATTTGCGTCTTCATGATTAAACCCTCCAAACTTGTTATTTTGCACTTGTTGCATAATTAGAGGATCCATCTTAAAATTATTTGCAGTAATTGCTGGACGAGCAATGCTGAAATGTAAACCTCCTCGTAGAGGTGTGTTATAATCATGACAAGTCATTCGTGGGGCCGCAGGTTGGCCATTTTGATCCACATGACCATCATTATTATTAGCATTATCATGCGCGTTATTATCCATCGCAAGATGAATAACGTTACGTCTTCTAACGTCTCTTCGGTTCTATCTACAAGATCGCTCGATTTCAGAGTTTAAAGGCAATAATTCAACTTGCCTATATCTGGACATACACCGAACCAAAATTTATAAATTGAAAACGAACAAACAAACACTTGATCTCTAAATATTCAGATCTTGCTAATATTGCAAGAAATAACACACTGAATCCGTCCCTTCCCCGGCAACGGCGCCAAAACTTGATACGCCAAAACGCATATATAAAATAACGCAAGAGTACGTGCCGAATCAAGTAATAAAATGATGAGTTAAGATCGTTCCCTCGAGGAAGTTAAGACTCTAGTGCTTGCAACTACTAGCGCAATCCTTTCTTTAAATTCAAGCAATTTAAACAGAATAATTGTTGCTAATGAAATAAAAACTACTATGAAAACTCTTAAAACTAAAGCGAGTACTTAAAATTGTCTTTTACCAAATTGGAGAAATAGCCTCGTATGTGATTTTCCTTGCTTGTGGTGATGAGTCTTAAGGCAAACCCTCATGAATGCTTAATTGCTATTCTGCGCCGATTGAAGATAGATTTCTTTATCTCTCGATCTCCGAAACCCGTTTATCCTAAATCCCTTAGTTATCTCTAACTTAAGTGACTTGAGAATAACATACACACGCAATCAAGGCCACTAGTGAAGAATGAAATCTCTTTCTTCCCAACACTATCTCGCAATCTATATTGCACTCCCGCCGCTCCTCTCTCGAATCTCGCGGCGTAGTACGATAGTGGAAATTTGGTTAAGGATATGCACGACTCCTCTCTCGAATCTCGCCGTACAAAATAGGTGATTCAACCCTAAACAATGCAACTCCTCTCTCGAATCTTGTTACACCGTTCAGAAGATGAACACAATACCAAACATTCCATGAAATAAATATAGATTCGAGAAGAATAGATTTCAAACATTCATAAGAGCAAAGTTAATATCAAAACATCACCACATCACAAGGTACTCTCACATACAAGACTTATATAATTAGTTCATAGAAGAAGGGGAGAACAAAACAAAATAACCCTTACTAGACATGATTAAGAGAGAACCACGCTGCAGGAAATTAATGGTGAAAATCTGGTTCCAAGCTTCTTCTCCTCTCCAAGATCCTCCAAACCCTAGCCGTCACTTTTGCTCCTCCTCCAAGATGATTTCTCTAAGAACTCCCTCTCCCCCCAAAATTTCGTGCCTTTTAGGTATGAAAATCCTCCTTTAAAAACGAGCAGCCCTGCCCAATGGATGCCTCCTTCCATATTTGGTTTTGGCGTAAAATTCGAAATTCGAATTTTAAATCCGTCCAGGACTTGTTATAACAACTGAAAACAGGTTTCTGTAACAACTGCACAGCCAAAATATAGTTCCAGCATTTGTTTCTCCGGTTCGATTTCCACGTCATTTCTAATGAGAAAAACATAGATAAAATAGGTAAATGAAGCTTGAATAAAATAAATATTAATTTATGGATATTTATACTAATTTAACCCATTTATCCTCATTATCACAACTATTATTGTAGAAAATAAGGGACTAGATAACTTTATTTGAGAAGTTATCACTTGGGCAGGTGAATATACTTGCTCCCTCTGCACCTGTGCAGGAATAGAAATATTAGTAATGTCCTTGGCAGGAAAATACACTTGCTCTCCCTGTACCTGTACCTGGTCAGGAGTAGATACATTCTGGACAGGAGAGTGAGCATGCTCCCCCTGCATCTGTGCAGGAATGGTTGATTTCTGAACTTGAGTAGACTCAGGCTGATCTTCAACCTGCTTTCTCACTTGCTCTTCTGGATGCTGGGCAGTGCCTAGATCATGTGCAAGGGATCTCTCAGGGGTGTCCTGCCTGTTCTCATCAGGCACATCTTTAGACAGCACTCTATCCCACCTTGAAAATAATCTTATATCCATTTTCCTCATGTGATTAATCTTTGTCCCAGGCAGTTGTTGCATAATCTCAGGGATCACCCCAGTCAGGTATAAACTTACAATTCTAGCCAGATTTGGCTACTTGATTCCTTCCTTGATCTTATCAAATACTACAGCTGACCAGTCAGTTGGAATTGTAAACACAATTCTGGTCATTAGGCTGAACATATAGGCTGAAATCCTATCATGTCCACCTGGTTTGCACAAAATTACCTTCCCAACTACTTCTGACAGAAACTTGCCCTGTTGATTCATGCCCTTCATGTTGATAGCTGCTCCAATCTTCAGGGTTGGATCCAATCCACACCATTGGAGAGCCTCCCTGGTCTTAGAGGCTGGAACCTCTTCTTCATTCTCAATGTTAGATAATTGAAGTATTTTTCTTAAATTTCTTTGTGTCAGTTTCACCTTCGTCCCATGAACAGTGGATTTTATCTTGAGACCAGCTGAATCCACTGATGCAGAGGTAAAGAATTCAATCACCTCCTTCTTCCAGATTTTTGATGGTTCAGAGACTAGAAATTCTAATCCAGATTCAGAAATTAGAGTGACAACCCTTTGAACATCTGTCGGGGCATCTGCAAAGGCATTATGCACCAACTCATATCCTTCGTTGACGTTATCTGCAACCTTTGGCGCCATTGATCAGATGAGAAATCTTGAGAGAGAAGAGAGAGATTGTCGACACAGGGTTTCAGTCTCCAAAACCTTGTAAGCGTGTCGACAGAATAAGTTCTTGACCTATTTATACCTTCTAGGGAGAGAAGATCAAAAGTCAGGCAAAAACAGTCTATATGTGTCGACATAGATGGAGTATGTCGACACAAACTTCTATTGTCTAGACAGCAAGTCTGTCTACTATGTGTTGACTCCAATTGTGGATATGTCGACACCTGAGAGACATAGTAGAGCATTAGAAATTCTGTGTCGACTCTTAGGATAAGTGTCGACACAAAATCTGTAAGTGTCGACACCACTATTCTGGTGAAGTCGACACTACATTCCTGGTTGAGTCGACTGTTTGATTCTTAAGTGTCGACACAAATTCTCTGTGTCGACACATATTCTCTGACTAGTCAATACCACTTGATAATCTAATATCACTTGTAAGTTTGTTGATAAATTAATCAATGGTCAGCATGCCTAATTCAATTTTAAATTTATTGAATTTTATTTCATTCAGTGGCTTAGTAAATACATCTGCTATTTGATAATCTGTTTTAACAAATTCCAATGAGATGTCTTCTCTTTCTACATGCTCTCTAAGAAAATGGTATTTAATTTCTATATGCTTAGTTCTACTGTGAGAAACAGGATTATTAGCAATAGAAATAGCACTTTTAGAATCACACAATAAAGGTGTTCTACTTACTTGAATACCATAGTCTTTCAACTGATGTTGTATCCACAATAGCTGTGCACAGCAGCTGCCAGCAGCAACATATTCTGACTCAGCTGTGGATATTACCATACTGGTCTGCTTCTTACTACTCCATGATATCAATCTTCCTCCCAAGAATTGACAAGTACCTGTTGTACTCTTTCTATCCTCTCTACAGCCTGCAAAGTCTGCATCTAAATAACCTGTTAGTAGAAAATCTCTATTCCTAGGGTACCAAAGGCCTAGATTAGGTGTGCCCTTAAGATATCTCAGAATTCTTTTGACTGCAGTATAATGAGATTCTTTAGGGCAGGCTTGGTACCTAGCACAGACACATGTAGCATACATAATATCTAGTCTACTAGCAGTGAGATATAGTAGAGAGCCAACTATTCCTCTATACAAAGATTCATCAATAGGTTTACCTGCATCATCTTTGCATATAGGCATACTTGTTCCCATAGGGATTCTCATAGTGGAGGATGACTCCATACCATACTTCTTAATTAATTCTTTGGTGAACTTAGACTGGGATATGGACAGGCCATCATCAGTCTGTCTTACTTGGAGTCCCAAGAAGAACTTAAGTTCCCCCATACTGCTCATCTCAAACTTCCCTTGCATAAGTTTGGCAAACTTTTTACAAAGGTTGTTTTCAGTAGATCCAAAGATTATGTCATCAACATAGATCTGAACTAAGATGATCTTACCTTTGGATTCCCTAAGGAATAGAGTTTTGTCTATTTTTCCTCTTGAGAATTTATTCTTAATAAGGAAAGTAGACAGGGTTTCATACCAAGCCCTTGGGGCTTGCTTTAACCCATATAAAGCTTTCCTAAGCTTATAGACATAATCAGGTTTAAGAGGATCTACAAAACCTGATGGCTGCTCTACATAGATTTCCTCTTTTAAATCACCATTCAGGAATGCTGATTTCACATCCATCTGGTACACTTTGAAGTCTTGATAGGCTGCATAGGCAAGGAACATTCTAATTGCCTCTAGCCTTGCTACTGGGGCAAAGGTTTGATCAAAGTCAATCCCTTCTTCCTGCATGTATCCTTTTGCAACCAATCTTGCTTTATTCTTCACTATTATTCCACTCTCATCCAATTTGTTCCTATAAATCCACTTTGTACCAATTATGTTGTGGCCTCTTAGTTTAGGAACAAGCTCCCAGACATTGCACCTTCTGAATTGATTCAGCTCCTCTTGCATAGCATCAATCCAGTGCTGGTCTTGGATGGCTTCTTCAAACTTCTTAGGCTCCATTTGAGACAAGAAACTTGAATGCAGATCTGTGCTTTGATTTCTGCTTCTAGTCTGCACTCCCTGTCTTGGATCACCTATAATCTGATCAGCTGGATGATCTCTTAAATGTCTTGTAGCTGGAGGAAGATTCCTTTCTGGTTGAACATCTCAAGCTCCTTCTTCATGCTGAACCTCTTGGTTTTCATCAGCATCTATTGAGTCTTGTACTCCCCCTGGATAGTAGCCTTCATTTTCCAATGCTCCATCTTCCTTTGATGCTTCAGCAATGGAGAGCTTGTCCATTCTTTTGCTTATACCTGTTGAATCATTTGATCTACAAGACAACTCACAGTTGATTAATCTTGTTTCATCAAACACAACATGTACAGATTCTTCAACAACTTGAGTAGTCAAGTTGTAGATTCTATAGGCCTTACTATTTATGCTGTACCCAACAAATATCCCATCTTGGGATTTGGCAGCAAACTTAGTTAGGTATGTCTTGCCATTGTTAAGTATATAGCATTTACAACCAAAGATCCTGAAGTAGGATAGATTTGGTTTTCTACCTTTCATAATCTCATAGGGAGTCTTTTTGTGGTTCTTGGTGATAGAAGCCCTATTGATCACATGACATACAGTGTTAACTGCCTCAGCCCAGAAATATTCTGGGAGAGAGGTGTCACTCTAATAGAGTTCTGCCAGCTTCAATTAATGTTCTATTCTTTCTTTCAGTAATGCCATTTTGCTGTGGTGTTCTAGGTGAGGAGAACTCTTGGAAAATCCCAAAGTCTTCACATAATTTTGTCATGCTTTCAGATTGAAACTCAGTACCATGGTCACTTCTGATTTTGACCACTGTACTATTCAGTTCATTCTGAATTTGCTTTACAAAACTAAGTAATACACTTGGGGTTTCTGATTTCTGTCTCAAAAAGAACACCCATGTAAATCTAGAATATTCATCTACCACCACAAAAGTATAGACTTTCCTACCTAGACTATGAACTGGCATAGGACCAAAAAGATCCATATGTAAGAGGTATAGGCACCTCACAGAATCCTTGTTTTCAAGACTTTGAAAGGAGGATTTTGTCTGTTTTCCCTTTTGACAAGCTGAGCATATTTCTTTCTTTATACACTTAACTTGAGGACCATTCCTCACTAACTCTTTGCTAAAGAGTTGGCCAATTGTCTTGTAGTTAAGATGAGCCAATCTCTTATGCCACTTGACACAATGAGAAGCATTATCATCAGCTAAAAGACAGATGAAAGAAGCCTTGTTCTCATATACAAAATTAAGACAATAAACATTTCTCTTCCTATACCCAGTCAATATGATCTTTTGATCACTTGACCTTTTGATATGACATCCATCCTTAACAAATGAAATGTCATATCCTAAATCACTCAGCTGGCTTATGCTTATTAGATTGTGTTTCAAACCTTTTACATAAGTCACTTGGGTGATAGTAATTAGGTTAATAGAAATGTTACCAAACTCTTTGGTGATTCCTTTTTCAGATCCACCAAAGATCACTTTAGGTCCATCTTTGACAGATGTATACTCCTTCAGCAGCCCCTTTGTTCCAGTCATGTGCCTGGAACAACCACTGCCCAAGTACCATATAGGGGCATGGCCACTTGGACTTTCCTGTAATACAGATTTACTTACCCTTAGAACCCAAGTAAGTCTTGGGTCCTTGGTTCAGGTTAGCATTAACAAAGCTACCATTATCTCTTATAACAGGTAGACTATTGTTCTTTCTAACACTTGTGTTATGCCAGCAGTCTAATGCAAAATGGCCTCTCTTGCCACAGCACCAACATTCAAACTTATTGTATCTAGATCTAGATACACCCTTGACAGAAGAATTTCTGTCCATTGCTGGTGCTGCAGCAGCTTCACCCACTGATTTTTTATAACCATTGGATTTATGAACATGGACAGGCCTGTTGGCATTTACACCCTTGTTTATCAGAACATTAGTCTTAAAATGACCATGAATATTTTCATGATCATATTGGTTAGAAGGCACTTGCACCTTTCTAAACTTAATAGGAACTGAAAGGTTCAGTGGCTTGATAGGAGCTTTGCCTTTCCTCTTGAATTGGGCTGCCCTGGGGTTACCTTTGAATCCTAGTCCTGCCTTACCCTTTTGAGTCACAAATTCATCTATCAAGGGTAAGACAGACTTTGGCTTAGAGTAACTAGCCACTAACTCCTTTTCTATTCTTAGTCTGGCCTCCAGACTTTTCTCTTGATCATTGGTATAATTGATTGTGCCCATCTGAATAATAGTTATATTCTTCAGTTTGGCAATTTCATTTAACTTCTGATCAATTACTTTTTCAAACTCAGTTGCAGCTACCTTTAGATCAGCAATTTCCTGAGCCTGAGATTTAACCAGGTTCTTGCTTTTCTTAAGGGCCTGCAACAAGTCCCCATACTTATCTATCAATTGATAGATATCTCCTTCAGATTCAGATGCATCTACATCACTTGATGCAGATGTAGCTGATTCTGCACTTGTACTACAAACAGATTTTATTGAAGGACATAGTACCTTACTAGAACCAGACTGATTCTGGCACATGTCTTCTTCTAATCCTGCCATCAGTCCCATGCACTGATGATCTTCTTGTTCATAGATGGAGTCTAGCAATTGCATGAACTCCTCTTCTTCAGTAGCAGCATACAATCCAATATATGCTTCAGCTTTAGATTCTGATTCTGAAGTTGATTGATCTGTTAGGCTCTTTTCCTTCTTTAAAACAAAGAATTTTTCCTTCTTGCCCTTTTGATAAGTCTTCTTCTTGTCTGATGACTCCTTTCTCTTATCAGGACAGTCAGCCACTACATGTCCAGGCCTATTACAACAATAGTAGACAATCTTTAAAGTAGTGGCCTTGCTGGGCTTTGTTCTGCTCTTCTCTTTCCTTGATGACTTTTTCTTCTGATAATAATCATCAACTTGCTGTGATGAGGAGGGCCTAGACTTCCACTCCTTCTTCTTTAAGAATCTCTGGAATTGCCTTGTAAATGTAGCAAAATCTGCATCTGACTCACAGCTTTCTGAACCCTGATTATCTGAATTTTCAGAACTAACTTCTGCAACTTCCTTAGGAGGAGATGATGATATCCTCCTATTCTTTCTAGTGGCTTCTGCCTTGAAGGCCACTGTCTTCTCTCTATGCTCTCCTTTTGAATTATTTTCCTCCTCCTTCCTCACCATAAGTTGTATTTCATAGGATAGCAACTTTCCAAACAAGGTTGGAGGAGAAATCTCTGCCAGTTTAGCCACTTCTCTTATGGCACAGATCTTTGTGTCCCACTCCTTTGTCAAGGATCTTAAGAATTTGTCATTCAGTTCATAGGTACTAAAGACTCTTCCAGGACTTTAACTTATTCACAATTCTATAGAATTTCTTATAGCATTCAGTTATGCTATCAGTTTTTCCTTGTCTAAAACTTTCATATTCCTGGTTGAGCATTGACTTCCTATCCTGTCTTACTTCTTCAGATCCCTCCATGTAGACAATCAAGGTGTCCCACATTTCTTTGGAGGTCTTGCAGTGAATCAGATTCTGAAATATATAATCATCTATGGCTCTCATAATAATATTCTGAGCTCTCTTGTCCATGGTTGCCAAAATGATTTCATCCTTAGTCATTTCAGAATAACTCTTTGGAGTTTGAATATTAGCATCAAGAACTGATATCTTCATTGGAATGAAGGGTCCTTCCTGAACTGTGATGTATATCCTTGGGTCAGATGCTTCCATGAACAATCTGACTCTTTCTTTCCAAATTCCAAAGATTTCCTTCCTGCAGATGGGTAACTTCATTGACCCTAACTCCTTGTGATTTTCTCCAGAACCCATCTTCTTGAATCTTGATTCTGCCTTTCAGATCTACCTCAGACTGTTAAGTCCTTTTTGAGGAACCTCACTCTGATACCACTTGATAGTTTTACTTTCAAGACAACCTAAACACCTAGAGGGGGGGTGACTAGGTTCTAATGCTTGTTAATACTTTTTGGCAGAATTTAATTACAGAATTAAAACACATAGCACAGCTATCACAGAAATTTAACCATCACAGATTGCACACTATTTTATAGTGGTTTCCCAAGGTCTAGGTACATCCACTTTCCCCCTTCACCTATCTAGCAGTATGCTAGATTCAGCCAAACTGTAACGACCCCATCCGTTAAATGACGTATAGTAGAAGGTCCGGCCGGGGCCCCACACTATATGCCACAAACAGATGGTGAGGTCACAGGATAATACCAAACCCAATATGAATCCTAACTCAGAGCATTCTAGCGGAAGCTTTAAGTTACAACTTTGAACTCTTAACCGGAATGTCCAATATATAAAACCATCTTTATATATAAATACCACGGAATGTACACAACCACAAGAGTTTGGCCTTAAGGCCTTACAGTTCCTCTGAACATACATCATGTTTTACAAACCTCGGCGCGCAGGCCGGCCATACATGAGTAAAAAGAGAAAACATAATAAAGCCATTCGCTTAGCCTTCCAGGCTAGCCGCAGCAGCAGCAGCAACAGCAGTGGGGCTTCAGCCCATCATTTACCACTTGGCTCTCCAGCACCTGCACGGGAACAATCCACCCAACCGGTGGCAAACAATGCAACGGTCAGCATTCAGCTGACCCAATTATAACAATCCTACCCCTTTCTCGGGGCATGAGCATTCTTTCCCTGCAAGCATGGCATCATCAATAGCAACTATGTGCGCGCAGGCACATTCAAGCCATCACAACTATCGGCCACATGGCCCGACAGTCCGTGCACTCAGGGCACATTCTCGGTGTACCGGAATACCAGGGTCAACACCACCGTCTACACGGTATTTGAGCATTCTAGTCTTTCCGGCGCGCGGGCCTAAGACTCTCATTAGGCGCTCCAACAAAACCTATACCAGGCTTCCAAGTCGGACGGACCTAACGCAGGTACGGATCAGCCACCCCCCGTTGCTCAAGTCGCCGTGCCACCTCGAATACGGAAGTATCCATGGCTATTTATAGGCGCGGGTCGGTTTCACCTTTCTTGTTCGGCAATCTGCCTTTTCATCGGGTTGCAGCCCAATGGCTCAACCACTCACAAAGTGGCAACACACGGCCACCAGAGTTGCATCCAACCCTCTTCATTTCCTGGACATCGTCCAGTACTTCCTGCCGCACCAAGCAACAGGTAGGAACAAGGCATCACAAGCCATAATCACGGAGCCTTCTCCGATATGCAAACAAGCATCACCAATCCAGACCATGTCCAGATGGGCTTCACACAGCATGCCTAGAGCCGTACTCCAATTCCGGCCTCTAACAAGGGGGACTTCACATATCTACCCCAAGGGACACCACAACCCACCGCACACTCGCGGGGAAGGGTTTTCCCTATGCAATGCAGAAAAGAAGGACTTCACATGTCCAAGGAGGGAGATCGTTACCCTTGTCGATCTCTTCGGTGCCATCGAAAACGAGCCGGTTAGAAAGAACCGCAGCAGCCTTGCCTTCACAACGCCGGCTTCGGATCACGAATCGGACCACGGGAACTCCGCCGGTGGCTTGCTCTCCTCCTCCTTCTTCTTCCACTCTCTTTCTCTCTTTCTTAAGCACACATGAAGAATGACCTTTCATCCTTACATTACGTAATAACCCAGCCAGGAAACCACCTGGACCCTTGGATCAAAAGAGAGAAAACTGAACGGCCAAGATTTTCCCAAAAATTCACTTTTTGGCCGACACGGCCTGTGACACGCCCGTGTCACAGGCCGTGTACCCTTTAAGCGGCACACACAGTTTGAACCGACTGAACAACACGGGCATCGACACGCCCGTGTCGAACCTGACACGCCCGTGTCATTCTTGAGACACGCCCGTGTCTCCTGCTACACGGTACTCACCGAATTCCAAAACCAGTACACGGGTCGGAACACGGCAGCTGACACGCCCGTGTCCAGCCTCACACGCCCGTGTTCGAGGCCGTGTTCAAGGCCGTGTTCGGCTCGGACTCGAATAGGCCAATTTCGAAAAATAATTCGAACACGCCCTGGGACACGCCCGTGTCGAAGGCCGTGTCCCAGGCTCGACGCTCGTCGACTCTCAAACGTCGACTAGCCTGAACACGCCCTGGGACACGCCCGTGTCCCAGGCTGTGTACACCCGACACGCCCTGGGACACGCCCGTGTCCCAGGCCGTGTCAAACAGCCTGCTACTCAAACTTCATGTTGAGTCTTTTTGGGGCCTTTTTGGGGTGTTACAACCCTCCCCCCCTTAACAAAATTTCGTCCCGAAATTTGCACGGTAAGGAAACAAGAACCAGCAAAGCTATAACTATGTTATAACAAAAAGTACACGGTCTACAGTTTATACAAATAACTCGGGAAACTCAGCTCGCATGGTCTGCTCTCGCTCCCATGTTAGCTCTTCACGGCCACAATTGTCCCATCGGACCTTGACCATCCCGATCACTTTGTTCCGCAACTGTTTCTCGGCTCGATCCTCGATCTGAATGGGTCTAACCCTCGTCGTTAGCCCATACTCGACCGGTACTCGATCATTCTCCACTACTTGAGCTGGATCCTTCACCGCCTTACGAAGGACTGAGATGTGAAACACATCATGTAATCCACCCAAGTCCGCTGAAAGTGCTAGTCGATAAGCAGCTTCCCCAACTCGCTCCACCACCTCAAATGGACCAAGATACCTCGGACTTAGCTTTTTCAAACGCCGAATCCTGGACACACCTTTGAAGGGTTTGATCTTCAAATATACCCAATCACCCACCGCAAACTCCACGTTCCGGTGCTTGGCATTGTAGTACTTTGCTTGACGATCTTGGGCTATCAATAGCCTCTCCCGAATAGAGCGTATGAGCGAAGTAGCTTCTTCGACTTCCTTTTTCCCACTCAGCTTAGATTCGCCTGCTTCTGCCCAAGCTAACGGTGTACGGCATTTACGCCCATACAACGCCTCAAATGGTGCCATACCAATACTCGCTTGGTAGCTATTATTATAGGCAAATTCGACAAGGAATATATAATCTTCCCATCTCTTCCCAAAGTCTAGAGCGCACATGCGGAGCATATCCTCCATCGTCCTGTTGGTTCGTTCAGTCTGGCCATCCGTTTGGGGATGAAAGGCCGTACTAAACGCCAATTTTGTACCCAACATTTGATGAACGAGCCGCCAATCATTCGATGTGAACCGCCCATCACGGTCACTAACGATGCTCCGAGGAACACCGTGCAGTCGAACAACTTGCTCCACATAAAGCTTGGCCAATGTTTCCACTGAATCGTCTCTTCTGTTTGGAAGGAAGTGCGCCACTTTTGTCAACCGGTCCACAATCACCCAGACTGAATCATGACCGCGTTGAGATCTCGGCAAGCCATGCACGAAATCCATCGAAATGTCATCAAACTTCCACTCCGGAATAGGTAACGACTTCAGGAAACCGCCAGGCTTCTGGCATTCTGCTTTCACCAACGCACAGGTAGTGCATTCAGCCACATAACGTGCGACATCTTTCTTTAGTCCGGGCCACCAGAATAACTTTTTCATATCTCTGTACATCTTTGTGCTCCCTGGGTGAACTGAGTACTTTGCAAAGTGCGCTTCGTACATCAACTCTTCCCTCAATTTACCCACACTTGGGACGCACACTCGACCATTTCTCCTTAACAACCCATTATCCCAAGAGAATTGGTCATCCGGCCCATCTTTTGCATAGCACTGGAGACTTTCATCAATCTCCGTTGCTCGCCGAACTCGGTCCGCAAGGTCATATTGCACCTCCGTCCAGTTCAAACATGCATCGGTTGACGCACCCTTGTCAACACACGATATCTCCATTGCTTCCAATTCCTGGATCAAACGCTGATCATGCCTCTGCAACCAGCTTGCCCGCACCGGAGTCTTTCGACTCAAAGCATCAGCGACCACATTTCCCTTCCCGGGGGTATAGTGAATCTCGAAGGTGTAGTCCCCAAGGAACTCCATCCATCTTCGTTGTCGCATATTCAGATCCTTCTGATCCAACAAATACTTTAGGCTCTTGTGATCCGTATAGATATCCACTTTCACGCCATATAGATAGTGCCGCCACAACTTGAGCGCGAAGATTACCGCCGCCAACTCCAAATCATGGACGGGGTAATTCCGCTCATGCACTTTCAACTGACGCGAGCCATAAGCAATCACTTTACCAAACTGCAGAAGGACGCAGCCTAAGCCGCTCCCTGATGCATCACTATAGATCTCATACCCATCGGTACCACATGGCGATGTCAACACAGGCGCCGTGGTCAAACGACTCTTCAAGTCTTCAAAAGCTCGCGCGCACTCCGGCGTCCAAATGAACTTTTGATCTTTTCTCGTCAGCGTGGTCAGAGGTAAAGCAATCCGTGAGAAGTTTTCCACAAACCGTCTATAGTAGCCCGCAAGTCCAAGGAAGCTCCTGACCTCGGCCACTGAAGACATCACTGGCCAATCTCGGATGGCACTTATCTTCAACGGATCCACCGCGATACCTTCTCCGCTTACCACATGGCCTAAAAAGGCTACTGAAGAGAGCCAGAACTCGCACTTTGAGAACTTGGCAAAAAGCTTATTCCTCCGCAGGGTATGCAAGACCAACCGCAAATGGTTTGCGTGATCCTCTTCCGACTGAGAGTATACCAAGATGTCATCGATAAACACAATAACAAACAAATCCAAATACTCTCGGAACGTTCGATGCATTAGGTCCATAAATACTGAAGGCGCATTACATAGGCCAAACGGCATTACCGTGAACTCATAATGCCCGTAGCGTGTTCCAAACGCCGTCTTGGGAATGTCACCTTCCCTAATCCTTAGCTGATAATATCCCGATTTCAAATCCAACTTGGAATAGACCGTTGATCCTGCCAGCTGATCAAAGAGGTCATCAATCCGCGGAATCGGATACTTATTTTTCTCCGTCAGCTTATTCAACTCGCGGTAGTCAATACACAACCGTAAGCTACCGTCTTTCTTCTTCACAAAGAGAACAGGCGCGCTCCAAGGTGACATACTTGGGCGTATATATCCCTGCTCCAACAACTCTTGCAATTGGACTTTCAACTCAGCCATCTCTTTTGGCGCGACGCGATATGGAGAGCGGGCCACAGGTTTCGCACCTGGCACTAACTCAATAGAGAAGTCAATCTCCCGCTGGGGTGGTAACCCAGGAAGATCTTTAGGAAACACATCGGCAAACTCTGACACAACTGGCACCTCACCGACACTGGCCTTAGGCTCAACAGCCTGAATTAGCGTGAAGAATAACTCCGCGCCCTTCCGAACAGCATTGACGACTTGGAGTGCAGACAACAGAGTCCCGCCAACTCCTCGCATACCAGCGAACTTCGTCACAAGCCCGGTATTCTGGCCCAGTGTAATCTCTTTGGAGTTGCAATCAATAAAGGCACGCTGCTCCGAGAGCCAGTCCATACCAAAGATCACATCAAACTCCGATAACGGTAGCACAGCTGCACTCAAACCGAAATCTCGACTTCCTATTTGCACATCCACATCGCAAGCCCTATCCGCAAGCATCATACAGCCATTCGGCAATAGCACCCTTGTACTATCCACCGTCACATGACTTGGTACCCCAATGCGAGATACGAAATCCTCAGACAGAAAAGAATGCGAAGCACCCGTATCAAACAGGGCTCTCGCCAAATTATTCCGAATCAGGACAAAGCCTGCAGCACACACATCATGCACAAGCTATACAAAACCAAAACCAAAAGCACCAGCAAGTAAACTAAATCAACTCGTACCTGTGACGACGTCACTTTGCTTAATCGCTTCCTGTTGGCCAAGTTGATATATTCGGGGCTGCGCCTGGGAAGCAGAGGAATCCACCACTGCTTTGCCCTTCTCAGCATAAGACGCACCCATCTTCTTTTCCCCTTTGGGCTGCACCACCCGACAGTCACGAGCAATATGCCCCACCCGGCCACAGTTATAGCATGTACGAGAATCCGGCCTTGATGTCGCTCCCGACACAACGGTCGTAGTCACTTGCCCTGATGGCTTGGACCTCTTACCCCCTTTCTTCTGGTAAAACGACTTGCTCGGGCGAGGTGTTTGAAACTCTGGCTTCGACGCAACCAAGCCCTTATTCCCTTGCACTCGCTTCATGTCCTTCTCCAACGCGCACGCAGTATCAACCAACGCCTGAAACCCTTGGCTCACAGAACTCGAAAGCAGGAATCTCAACTCATCCCGCAATCCTTCATAGAACCGATTCGTTTTCCTTTGGTCATCCGCGAAGATTGTTCCCGCATATCGTCCCAACCTGGTAAACTCGTGCAAGTAGATATCCACACTATCTTCCCCTTGCTTTAACCGTTGGAACTCATTCTCCATAGCAATGCGTTGCGCCGCTGGGACATGTTTCGCCAGAAATATCCGGGAGAACTCCTCAATCGACACTTGTGTTAATTGCCTGCCCGCCAACTGGTGTAACTCAACCTCGTCCCACCACAACCGCGCCTCCCCTTCCAGCATGAAGGTGGCTAAGGTGACCTTGAGAGTTTCCTCCGCCCTGATCGCTGTCATTATCCTCTTGACACGCGATAACCAATCTTCCGCCTGCGTTGGGGATCCCATTCCCACAAACGTAGGAGGACTGAAGCTCATGAATTGCTTCAACTGTCGGTCAGCTGCTCGTGGATCTACAGCCTCAACCGGCTCGGGTCTTACATCAACACGAACTGGCACTACTGCCGGCTGCGCTTGCCCGGTCGGCTGAATCATGGCAAATAGCGCCTCAGCAACTAAGCGAACAGTTTCCGCAGATGGAGGAGGTGTTGGCACCTCAGCTGGTGCCGCACTCTCATCAGAACGCTGGGGCTCAGACTGCCCAGCACCACTACGTGTCACCTATAGGTGGACAAGACACACATTAGCGAACGTATGCAAGCAAAACAACACAAAGAGGAACGCGCAGATTCCTCAAACAAGAGTTTGTACATTCCTTCATGGACATTCCAGAGTTCATTAGCGTTACAGCAGGTCGCACAAACACGGGCTCGCCACCCCACAAAAGAATTCGACCCCGAATTCGAAAGAGGAAGAACGAGGAAAGCTGATACCAAAATGTAACGACCCCATCCGTTAAATGACGTATAGTAGAAGGTCCGGCCGGGGCCCCACACTATATGCCACAAACAGACGGTGAGGTCACAGGATAATACCAAACCCAATACGAATCCTAACTCAGAGCATTCTAGCGGAAGCTTTAAGTTACAACTTTGAACTCTTAACCGGAATGTCCAATATATAAAACCATCTTTATATATAAATACCACGGAATGTACACAACCACAAGAGTTTGGCCTTAAGGCCTTACAGTTCCTCTGAACATACATCATGTTTTACAAACCTCGGCGCGCAGGCCGGCCATACATGAGTAAAAAGAGAAAACATAATAAAGCCATTCGCTTAGCCTTCCAGGCTAGCCGCAGCAGCAGCAGCAACAGCAGTGGGGCTTCAGCCCATCATTTACCACTTGGCTCTCCAGCACCTGCACGGGAACAATCCACCCAACCGGTGGCAAACAATGCAACGGTCAGCATTCAGCTGACCCAATTATAACAATCCTACCCCTTTCTCGGGGCATGAGCATTCTTTCCCTGCAAGCATGGCATCATCAATAGCAACTATGTGCGCGCAGGCACATTCAAGCCATCACAACTATCGGCCACACGGCCCGACAGTCCGTGCACTCAGGGCACATTCTCGGTGTACCAGAATACCAGGGTCAACACCACCGTCTACACGGTATTTGAGCATTCTAGTCTTTCCGGCGCACGGGCCTAAGACTCTCATTAGGCGCTCCAACAAAACCTATACCAGGCTTCCAAGTCGGACGGACCTAACGCAGGTACGGATCAGCCACCCCCCGTTGCTCAAGTCGCCGTGCCACCTCGAATACGGAAGTATCCATGGCTATTTATAGGCGCGGGTCGGTTTCACCTTTCCTGTTCGGCAATCTGCCTTTTCATCGGGTTGCAGCCCAATGGCCCAACCACTCACAAAGTGGCAACACACGGCCACCAGAGTTGCATCCAACCCTCTTCATTTCCTGGACATCGTCCAGTACTTCCTGCCGCACCAAGCAACAGGTAGGAACAAGGCATCACAAGCCATAATCACGGAGCCTTCTCCGATATGCAAACAAGCATCACCAATCCAGACCATGTCCAGATGGGCTTCACACAGCATGCCTAGAGCCGTACTCCAATTCCGGCCTCTAACAAGGGGGACTTCACATATCTACCCCAAGGGACACCACAACCCACCGCACACTCGCGGGGAAGGGTTTTCCCTATGCAATGCAGAAAAGAAGGACTTCACATGTCCAAGGAGGGAGATCGTTACCCTTGTCGATCTCTTCGGTGCCATCGAAAATGAGCCGGTTAGAAAGAACCGCAGCAGCCTTGCCTTCACAACGCCGGCTTCGGATCACGAATCGGACCACGGGAACTCCGCCGGTGGCTTGCTCTCCTCCTCCTTCTTCTTCCACTCTCTTTCTCTCTTTCTTAAGCACACATGAAGAATGACCTTTCATCCTTACATTACGTAATAACCCAGCCAGGAAACCACCTGGACCCTTGGATCAAAAGAGAGAAAACTGAACGGCCAAGATTTTCCCAAAAATTCACTTTTTGGCCGACACGGCCTGTGACACGCCCGTGTCACAGGCCGTGTACCCTTTAAGCGGCACACACAGTTTGAACCGACTGAACAACACGGGCATCGACACGCCTGTGTCGAACCTGACACGCCCGTGTCATTCTTGAGACACGCCCGTGTCTCCTGCTACACGGTACTCACCGAATTCCAAAACCAGTACACGGGTCGGAACACGGCAGCTGACACGCCCGTGTCCAGCCTCACACGCCCGTGTTCGAGGCCGTGTTCAAGGCCGTGTTCGGCTCGGACTCGAATAGGCCAATTTCGAAAAATAATTCGAACACGCCCTGGGACACGCCCGTGTCGAAGGCCGTGTCCCAGGCTCGACGCTCGTCGACTCTCAAACGTCGACTAGCCTGAACACGCCCTGGGACACGCCCGTGTCCCAGGCCGTGTACACCCGACACGCCCTGGGACACGCCCGTGTCCCAGGCCGTGTCAAACAGCCTGCTACTCAAACTTCATGTTGAGTCTTTTTGGGGCCTTTTTGGGGTGTTACACAAACTTCCTCTTTACTCAGATCCACAGATCCTACAGCTCAGAACTTGAAAAGGTTCCTACAACTCAGGCTCAACAGCCCTACCTCAGCCTTATCACAAAGCCTACAACTCAGAGAAGAACCTTCTCCTACACTCAGGCAAACAGCCCTACCACTCAGAGATCAACTCTCCTACACTCAGCCTTTATAACACAGGCTTACAACTCAGATCTGTATTGACAGATCCTACAGAAATTAGAAAAGAAGTTTTTAATGTCTTGCCTTTGTTGAGAGAGAAAAGAACAAGACAAATCTTGATCAGCTGATGAAATCAACTGAATCTGAGCTTTCTTCAAAGCTTCTTGAATCTGAACTTAGCCGAGTTGATTTCCAAACAGCTTCTTGAGAAACCAATGATGGCTTCCTTCTTCTTCTTCAAGTGGCTGGATCCCTCTCTATCCAACACCTTTGATGATACTTCTGAATTCTTGAAAGAACTCTTCTTAGACTGATCCTGAGATCGTCTTCTGATGAAGATCTTCTTTAATGCCTTGCACTTTCTTGAAGAGAGGACTTGTCTCTTAACTGATGTGTTGATTAAGAATTAATTTCCTCTTGTGTGTTGTATATATTTCTTCTTCTGAATCTGTCTATTTATAGATCTTCTTCATGGTAACCGGCTGATCCGGTTTCTAACTGACTTCTGACAAGTCTGACAGCTTCAGTTAACCTGTCATAACCCACAGCTGTCAAGTCTTCAAACAGATCCTGTGCCTTAGTCTTAGACAGCAAAGTGTTGAGACAGACTGTCAGAAAGTGTCGAGACCAACTGTCTATATGTGTCGACAAAAGTGACTTTGGTGTCGACACAGCCTTTGATGATGTCGACTAGTTTGCCTTTAAGTCGACACTGCTTCTTCAGAACTTCATCTTGAGAATGAGTCGACACAGAGAATTTGTGTCGACTTAACACTTCATCTTTCTTCAGAAAATAACTTGGTCTTGACTTTGCAGTGTGTCGACACAAGTCCTGTGTGTCGACACAGTTGTTGTAGATTCAGAACTCAGTATGTGTCGACTCTGCCTTCAGGTGTCGACATAGTTGAGGTCGACTATCTTTCTATGAGTCGACACTGTTTCCCAGCGTCGACACAAATGTGGTCGACTATCTTTCTGTGAGTCGACACTACTTCCCAGTGTCGACACAAATGTGGTCGACTATCTTTCTCTGTGTCGACACAGCTTCCTTCAAGTGTCGACACTTGGACTTAGAATAATTTCCTGTATTCTTTAATACTTCTTCACCTGCACATGTCAACTTAAAACAACATCAAATACACCTTGATGTATATCATTAAGCTAAGTTAGGATTCTTCAAATCAGGTACACATTTTCCAATGTACCCAACAGGTAGGGCGGCGCCGCCACCTCCGGCCGCCCTAACCGCCGGCAAGGCCAGCCCCCACCACCGGGGACATATAGGAGTGAATCCCCGGTGGTGGCGCCGCCCCTAGTGGCCGGGAATAGCCCCGTGAACACCACCCTCCACGGTTCTGGTTTTGGCGTTTTGGAGAAGATGAAGTACAGCTCCCGTCGGATCTGCTTTAAGATCCGTGCAACCCTAAAATATGATTTAATGATTTATTATATTCAATTTCTGTATTTAATTTAAACAGATTCACTGTAAATAAAATTAAGGCCACTTCTAGACACCTCCTGAAAACGGTTATAACATGAAAGTTGTAGGTCTTGTAAATACCTATAATTTGATATATTGTGGTGAAAATTTGGTAGAGAACCTAGACCTGTAGGGTCATTTTAATATGGATATGTCCTAAAACTAGGGCAGATTCATTCTAAAAATTATTTAGGCCCTTTAGGGGCATGTTCATCAAAAATGATCAATATAAATGTTGTAGGACTTTTTATTATCTACAGTTTGATATGTTATGTAAAATTATAGGACAAGGCTACTGACCTGTAGGGCCATTGTTCTAGGGTAGGCCCTATATGTAGGACAGATTTTTAAATAATTTCCCACACCTAACCCCTTGTCCAAATGCTTTGAATTTTGGATAGGGACTTAATATCACCTAGAACTAGCTCCTGTAAAAATTGGAGACCATTTAAGAAAGTTTAACCTAGGGTTTTGCCCTAAACCCTAGTTTTGACCTAGTGAAGGGAAATTTAGGGAAAAGGTACTTTCGACACTTGAGTGATCATCTCACCTCAACAGAGGTTGATATTCTGACCACTGGTTTAAAATGGTCCTAAGAACAACCTTGAGGAAGATGGGATGGATTAGGGTGAGTTTACCCTAGGGCCCAGGTTCAAACCCTAAATGAGGACTTTGGGGGCTTGTGAAGGACATAGGGGCAAATGCCCTTGTATGGCCTTGAGATTTGGTGGAGAGGTTTTAATGGGTATTTAACCCTCTGGTTGAAATATTAGAGAATTTAGAGGTAGGTAGGTACCTCAAAACCTAAACCCTAGTTTTAGGGTAGAAGGGCTTTTAGGTCAGAACAGTAACTTAAATTCATTTAAAAGCTATGAAACTTGGGCATAGTGTTTCTAGGGTAGTTAGGACCCTTGGATGATTTTACTAGAATTTTTGGATAATTATTTCTAGTACTTCACTTATGAATGTGGGTATAACCCTATTTGATATTTTATTTATTAAAGATTTTTAAGTCAAATAAGACCCCATGAAACTCTGGAATTAGATGTTGTTGGCCAGTAGGAATGCTCCTGAATTTTTAGTTTAATTTTATGTTTAATAAATCTAGTAGTTCTTTCTCAAGTGTTATAAAAAGGCTTTATGGTTTTAAAATATATTATGGCTTAAATATTTTCTGGAAAATTATGAAATTTGGTAAAAATGGTTCTTAAACCAATATGTACCAGTGGGAATTTATTCAGGATTTTTGGAGTTATGAATATAGTACTTGATTCACAAGCATGCTAGATTAAGAATTTAGTAAATGATTTATTGTAAATTAATTTTCAGTAGGAAAATTATGAAACTTATCTAGTACTGTTTTCATGGTGTTATTAGTATCCTTTAATTAATCCAAATTATTTGGATAAAGATTTGATGTAGTTTATTCATTAGACATGAAAGAAATGAATTATTGCTAAAATATGTTTAGGCCCCTTAGACCTTAGTAAAAAATTGTCAAACCTTGGATATATCATTTTTAGTTATGGTAGTATTTATCTTAAATTTATTATGATTTATCCATGACTGAAATGTATACTCCCTGTTCAAATTTGGTAGACCTTGGATCTTAGGAAAATTAATTAATTAATGGATTAATTGAGAAAATTGTTATAACCGGAAATTGATTCAATTATGTCGTGATAGGCCCCCAATAAATAACTTAGGTCGTTCGGATGAAAACACAAAGGACATCCTATCATAGACATCATATAGTATATGGTGGTCTATAATTAGTGATTTTGGGAAATGTGTAACAGGATAAGGTTTGGGTTAGCGTAAGGACAGGTTGTGTTGGGTGGATTTAAAGAAAGTGGATGGATCACCAAAGGAGGTTTCAAGTGTGGTGAGGAATGAGTTGATGCGCTCTAGAAGGTGCGCGGGACCGACGAAAGATCGTCGTTCCCGTAAGAGTGAAGAGTCAAATTCACCCTAGGTTTAGTTTGATGCAATTTATAAAGGGAACGGGTAAGGGAAAAATAACCAATAACAATAAGTGTCTTGCGAAAGGGAACTTCGGGCCGTAATGCCGTCGTCTTGGTTCCTAGTGCCTATTGAGAACCCTTCACAGGGCATAATCCGGAGGCAGTCCTGGGCTAACGTAAATCTTTAATAAATCAAAAGAGTAATTAGTTGAAATAGGTTTACACTTCACACACTAGTTAGATAGACATTTGGAAAAGGTTAAGTTGTCCCAAGGTGTTCAAAGGGGCGCCATCCCGCGGTGCTCAAAGGGATGAGGTTTGGAATTGAGCCGGACAGTTTAGTCCGGGGAGCTTAGTCTCGATTTGTGGTTGAGCCGGACGGTTTGGTCCGGGAGCTTTACTCTTGACCTCTTATATTAAATGTTGCATGTGCATAAATAGGAAACTTTAAGGTGGTGGGTCTTCGATATTGGGGAGTTCGTTACACCGACACCAATATCGTTGACTCGGCAAGTGTGGTTTTACACTTCGCCAAACTTAAGTCTGGCGGTCCAGTCGGCAATAGTACGCAAGAGTCCGCTTAGTGCACCAAGCGTTGAGGCATACGATAGGTCAGACCGGTAGTGCTATACTGGTTTTGAGGTGGGCGAGGCCCAACCCACCGCTTCCGTCTGCCATTACAGAGGTATCCTGGGAGGTAACGGCTCTGAAAGGGGGAACTAAAGGTTTGTGTACACAAAGTCGTGTGGGTGAGTTGCACTGCATGAACATCATTAACCCACCATATAGTTGCATACATAATCATTCATGAGAACCTTGACACCTAATGTATAAGTGGAATGGGACGCTTATACATTAGGACCTGCAAAACGACCCCTTCGTCTATAAGCTTGTGTGGGCAAGTTTTATAGATTAAGGTCATTTTAAATATTTAAATAATGCTTGTGATAACCGACACCCCAACGTATAAGTGGAATGGGACATTTATACGATGGGAGCCTTGTAAAAGATCCCTTGGCTTATGTGTACTCACATAAGTGAAGGTTTAATTTCTTACTTACTTACCTTCCTGTTTTACCTATTATAACACTTATATTGTTCGCCTGTTATAACTTGCTAGTTAGGTCCACCGTCATCTGCTTTTGACTACTCTCCACCTTCATGTCCTTCACTTTCTTCCTCTCCGCTCGGTGTCTTAGGGCATGGGGGAAGGGGTTAGGGATGATAGGGCTTAGTCTTATAGACTAACGATTTTCGGACCACATCATTTTAGGGAATCATGGAGCCCAGCCCGGAGGAGCAACCCAGGAGGCCGGTGCGCTTGGAGACAGGGCAGTCTAGCTCAGGAGTTCAGACAGCCAAGACCGTGAGTTCCGTTCCTTAGTAGCAGTTTGTTTTTCAGCTTCCGTTTGAGTGACCATGTAGTGAGGTGTTGTTATACCGGGCTTAAGTCATTTTTCCTTTCAGTACTCTGTTTTTACTCTGATGTTATACTGTGGACGCTTCCTTCATGGAGTTAATTTATATGTTATTTATTATTGTGGACTGCATTTCTCTTTCTTTACTACTTGCTACTTGATTGTGATTGAAAAGGCCGGCAGAATCGGCGCGTTGTAGTGACGACCTTCCTGGGTGCGAAGGTGTCACCGCAAAGCGGCGGTTCTGGGCATAAGACCCCAAGTTTTGAATCAAAAAAAAGGGGGTCTTACATTTGGAACTCTCGCTGGTATTCCGTAACCGTCTTCGATCCTTATTTCAGTAGAAGAAACCTCTCCTCAAGTGCATCTCGAGCGGATGAAGGAATGAAGTGCTCCAAAAAGACATCCGAGAATTCGCTCCAACTTATCTCGGTATAGAATCAGCCTTGGAAGGTGGAGCCCATGAGTGACTTCCACCACCTCTTAGCATGTAGCTCCAAGCTGGACACCGCCAATGACACAGCCATGTTGGCTGGACAACAGATACCAACCAATAACTCCTGTACTGTGTCAAGCCATTCCTCCGTGCGCATGGCTGACTCCTTCCCAAGGTAAGTGGGAGGGGAGAGAGCCCGAAAGGTGCTCAGCCAGTTAGAGCCCGGGGCCTGTTGTGGCACCGGAGGCTGCTGTGCCCTAAAAGCATCCAGGATGGCGGTGAGCGTCTGCCCCAACTCAGATTGTTGGAACTGAGTGGGTATGGAAGGGGCAGGAGTGCCCCCAACAGCTCAACATGAACTAGAATCTACACGTAGAATGAAAACTTATGGTCGGGTTGGCTAATCTTAAGGTCAAAGTTGGACAAACTTAGTGTGAATTACATATGAGAACACCACTGCTTCCGCTAAGTCAGTTTGTCCCCTAACTAACTAGGAGAACGGAAGTGGCACCATTGTTGAATGACTTCTTTAGTTGAAGATCGTGGCAAACTGATACCATTTGTAAGACCCCCCCTCCCGGAACACAAAATACGGCACGAGAGGGGTCTTATGCCCAGAACAGCTGCCTTGAGGTAGCACTAACACTCGGGCTAGCCTGTACCACAAGACGCCTATTCTGCCAGCTACAACCAACATCAATATATATATATATGCCAACCCAACCATAATAATATGAAGAAGTCAAATCCACACAAGCTATGAGTCCAAAAGTACAATAATAGAGAAGCTAAAACATGCTTCTACAAAATCAGAGTACAGCTATAAATTTGCCCCAAAGGGGTACAACAAGACTCTCACACACTCACATCTGTAACAGACGGTAACGATGACACCATCCATTCAGGCCCTGTCGTCCTGGCCTGGCTGTTCGGCTCCATAATCTGTTGTTGCTCCACCTGTGGAAGACGTAACAACCGTTAGTCATAAAGACTAAGTGGTTTCACATCCGCTCCCCCGGCGACTCCTCGGCACCGGGCGGAGAATGGGACAAGGTACAATATATATAAGATAGGTAAAATACAAGCAAGTGGTATTGGCATTATATATAACAATATGTTAAACGAGCAACATGGTATTCTAGCATTTCTAACATCTACAGCAGCATATGAGTAATACTATAACAAAAGTAACTCAACTTATATGAATGCCCATACAGACATATAGGTTGAGGATCGTTCAGCATTAAGTAACTCATCGTATAGAAGTGTCCATACAAACTTATACGATGAGGATCTTGTGTATATAATGAAGTGCAATGACATGTATGCAATGCAATGACACACCCATGATCACACACATGCAGTTGCTATGTCGACACAGACTTGTAGTTCCCACTTTTCGAGCATGTAGCTAACCTCTCAAGCGTCATCCATCGTGGCCAGATGGTGACAGTAGAACGGGCACTTCTACTACTAAATGGGTATCCACACTCTCTCACTTAGGCCTCCGTACGCCTCAACACTAAGAACACAACAACGGAGCTCACTTGCGTACTACAGCTATGCGGGTGTCTCGGGTAGATGTGCACCAAGATCCTAGCTCTGAACTGGCCTATGATGTGACCCGGAAGGAGCCTCGAAAGTAAGCACGAGGACCAAGCGCAACCGTTCACCTGGCACGGAAGGAGCCCCGGGATGTGAACACCAAGGACCAAGCCCAACCGCCCAAAGTCTATCTGTCAACTCCTATCGGTGTGACAAATGGCGAGCTCGTAGACCTGCCACACTATCCTTAACCCAGGATTACGACACCGTGTGTCGACTCACACCACATACAATTCCACCTGGCACGGAAGGTGCCCCGGGACATGAACACCGAGGACCAAGCCCAACCGTCCAACTTTACTCATCTCAACATAATATAAATATGATGCGCATAAGTGATAGTCTACCACTTTCCATCAAATCATTAAGCTTGCTTCACAACTCGTTATATGAATTCTAATTAATAGACTTCAACCTTCATGACACTATGATGGTTAACATAAAAGAATTCACCCGAACCTCGAGTTAGATTGCAACATTAATTCCACAGAATCAAAACTCATGCCATACACTACCCAGAATTTGAGTGCAGAATAAATCTTGACAGCAAATTCAACCGAAGATTCCCGTGGTACATGAATTCGGTGAGTGCGGATAACCCCTCGATGGAAAGGTCTTTCCATGGGCTATAACTTTCATGTTTAGTCTGCAACCCAGATAAGACTGTATCCCACATGAAATTGGCTCCAAAGCCTGCAATGTACATAATACGATTTCAGTGCGCTTAGTCTACAACCCTTACTTCGATCAAACATTCCCGTGGTTACAGGCTTCACCCGAAGGCATGTAACCACTCTATGGAAAGGTAATTTCAAGGGCTACAACTTTGGTGTTTTGTCGAAATCCCAGATCTGACCATTTCTTGCCTGAAAATAGCCAAGAAGGTCGCTGCGTGCAGAACACAGATTTCTGCACGCATCTTGAAGCAGAATGAACGGCATCGGTTCATCTTCCTCCTCAAGCCGATCTCCCCAAATCGCAACCAGAAGTTCCTCCACCCTTATTCACCCTCTCAAGGCCATTCCTCTTCACGAATCCACCCCCATCATCACTTTGAAGAAAGGGGAGGTTGAAGATGACTAAACTTTAGAACACAAGTTATAGCGTGGCCTTTCCTAGATAAATCACCATCTCCCAAGTCTAGACTCTCTTAAGTCGACATCTCACCTAGATATCTACAGATCTAGCACCAAGGGAGTGGGGAAGAAGCTCACATCAATTTCAGCGGTTCCACCATTTCCGGCCACGGATCTTGTCATTCTTCTCGTTTGCATCATTTTTCCCTTGACGGCGGTGCCGTTTCCTTACGGGGTTGGTTGGCTCCAGCAAGATCTAGCTATCTCCTCCAGAAGTTCTTCTCCAGAAAATAGGGTTTGGAAGAGAATGAAACGACTAGGATTTCGTTTTCCTCTTTTATACAGAAGTGACACGGGTAGGGATACGGTCGTGTCCTTACCCGTGTTCTGCCCTGGCGAAACGTCGTCAACGGTTTGACTGTCATATCGCGCACATACACGGGTACTGACACGCCCGTGTCTGTACTCGTGTCCAGGTGACATGACCGTGGTTTTGGCCGTGTCAATACCCGTGTCCTGCTCGGGACACTTCTCGTCTTGCTTTCCTTGGAGCACACGGGTAGGGACACGCCCATATCTCTACCTGTGTCCTTTTCTGGCCAGCCATGTCTGCCACTCAAGCCATACCACTCAAAGCCATGGCACTCAACGCCACGACACACGGGTAGGGACACGCCCGTGTCTCTACCCGTGTCCTCCTCGGGACAGTCCACTCAACGCCGTGCCACTCAAAGTCATGACACTCAAAGCCACGAAACACGGGTAGGGACACACCCATGTCTCTACTCGTGTCCTCCTCGAGCCAGTATTCAAAAGTTGAGATCATACGTACCGCATGGTTCAATGCCTCCAAGGAAGAGGAGACCCTCTTTCCTTTCACCACTTGCCGCACCCCAGCCCGTGCTGGGGAAGCCTGGGAGGCAGAGGACCCCAGGACCTCAAGATCCGCATCATCCGGCTAGCCTCCCGTTCTAGAGCCGCAAGGGGCATCCCCCTCTGAAAGTACATCCTGTCGCGACATAAGGCCAGGACCCGCCCCCTCAACTCCACAACCTCCAAACACTAGCATCCTCTTCCTGTCACGGGAGAGAGGAATGGCGGCAGCACGTCCCGAATCAACAGACAACCCGCATAGCAGCTGGCGCTTCTCATCGATAAAAGTAGAAATGCTGAACAAGATATTCCCCAGCTCTCAGGGCTCCACAAAACCAAGGACGGGAGTAAACTCCCGCTTGTGTCCTTTAGGATGCCGGCAACGGTCCGGAAGCACACTCCACACCTCTAGCAATCCACCTAGGTTCCTGACATATCCAAACAAGGTATTCACATGGCGACGATCCACCTGGGTCTCGAACTCCAGCCACTGCTTATTGCTGAAAACATCTATGCGGCCCCCGCCGTCGGCACGCACCTCGCACCAATCCTTGAAAATATCCAAGGAAAACCTTGATCCGTGCTCGCGAAAAAATGCGATCAACCCCATGATCCGCGTCATCCCAAGAGGGGTAAACTGCGACACAGGAACGCCGCAGAACTTCAGAATCTCGGCAACTTCCTCGCAAGCCGGAAGGCGAAAGCCGCATCGAAGAGACGACTCACAAAGAGTCATCAAGCCACGCGGAGGGTTTTGCACCCACTCTTATGGACAAGGGATCTGCACCTCCAAATCGGGGGGGCAAGTTGAAGCGCCTCCTCCAAATAGCTACGTGCTCGAGGGAGAGACTCGAGCGCAGCCGTATAGGACGGCTCTGCGCACACCGCTTCGAAACCTGAAAAAACGGAAAAGTAAGGTCAGTAAAGCAAGTTCGAGCATGATTAAATCCCAAACGCATGCCCGATCCACGAGGATCGAGTCGGGGCGCGTGCCGCGCATGGCTCCAACCCACGCAAACATTGTGCACCAGTAGGGACTGCAAAGAACGCCCACATTGCGCCCACGCATTTGAGCCACACACGTGCTCAAAGCACGCAGAAAATCAGCCCGTGCACGCATCACCTGCATGCACAAAGCACCGCGCGCCGGAATTGCCCGCGCGCGCATGAGCACGCACGCGCGCCTGCGTGCCCGGACCACACGCAAGCGCACGCCCGGATAGCGCGTGAGCGAGCGGCCGCACCGCCCGTGCCCTGCGTGCGGCCGAACCGTGCGCGAGCGCGCGCCCGTACCGTGCGCGCCCAGCGCGCGGGTTCAGCCCCACATGTACCGCGCGCGGGTTCAGCCCCGTGCGCCCCGCACGCGGGTTCAGCCCCGTGCGCGCCCACGCGCAGATTCAGCCCCGCGCGCAGGTTCAGCCCTGCGCGCCCCGCACACAGGGGCTCCGCGCGCGGGTCAAACCTTGTGCGTGCGTAGCACGGGGGTTGGACCCCGCGCCTGCGCGCACCGCCTACGTGCATGTGGCGCGAGGGGCCTCCTCCTCTCCGGCGTCATCCGGTGCCCGGACCTTTCCCTCGGTCAGAGTCTCACCTTAGTACTGTCGTCATCGCCGCCCATCTCGGTGTTTACACCCGTACCAGCCATCGCCGCCAAGCTTCGTCGGAAAGAAGAAAATTCTCGCGCTTTCCGTTTGCTCCAAGACAAGGGAATTTTGGGGGGCAAATGATGGGTACCCACTAATTTATAGGATTATCTTAACTACCGCGCGCTGGATCCCATTACCGTGCGCCGGATCCCATTACCGTGCGGCGGATCCAAACTACCACACATCGGATTCAACCTCCCGCACGCCAGATCGAGCAACCACCGCGCACCGGATCCCGCAATCGCCGGGCAGCGAAATGCAACCGCCGTCGCCGCCATTACGGACGGACGGGGGCCTGCGCCTGGCCACCCATGGCCTTCCCCCCCCCCCCCTTTACGGCTGGCAGTCGCAGCCAGCCGCCGCCTTGCGGTCGGCAGCCGCGGCCGGCCGCCCATGGCCGACCACCTCCGTGTGGCCGGCGGCCGCGGCCGGCCGCCCGTGGTCGATCGCCTCCTCATTGCCGACCTTCCTTGGTCGCCCTCCCGGGACCGGCCGCCCGCAGCCGGCCGCCCCCTACCTCGGGTGGCCGCCGGCCGGCGCGCTTCCTCTGACCACCATCGTGGGTCGGCCTTCCCTCCACCGTCCGATCGCGGCGGGCCATTACGGCCCTCCGATCGCCATGAACGATCACGTCCCTCCGATCCATGATTAACCACCCTAACTACCTCGGAAATCCTATATAAGCACCCCTGATAGTTCATTTGAGGGGATCCCTCCTTTATTCTCTCCTTCACTCTCTCTCTCTTCATTTCTGCTTCTCCCCAGAGCTTCTCTCTCTACGCTCCTCCTCTCCTCCTCTTTCACTTACTAATCTAGCAGGTTCTCCTCTAAGCGCCGCCCAAAGAAGAAAGAGTGAAGTGCCGACTAAGGCAGCCCTCCTCAGTCTAAGGCGCATATTGCAGGCACTCTGCGGAGCGCAAGCCTGAAGAGCAAGCACTCAAAAAAGATGCACGACAAAGCGCACGAACTCCTAAGCGGTGGCCTGTCACCCAAGGAGAGCTCTCTCAACTCCCCAATATTTGTTACGAGACGCGGCCTGTTGCCCTCGCATTCTCTTTACAAGAACACTGTAACAGAGGCAAATAGATGATCTTAGCTAGCACAGACCCGACCACGTGGTTTTTTCCCCTTTCTGGGGTTTTCCATGCTAAAGTTATGCATGTACAATCTCTCTATTTCTACTTTGACTGTGTGCGTACTCGATCGCCCGGGGCTAAGACGGACCGATTCAAAACCGTCTACCGAGGGCATTGAGCGAACCGCGACAATTTTTGTATTTCTCCAGCGAAGAAAAAGAACGTCGAAAAGTTGCACTCATCACTAAAAGAAAATTTCTACCCTTCCCTTATAGTTTCATTCTAAGTCTTTATTGGTCTACCCTTCCCTCATTTAACTTGCCTAGTAACTAGATTCTCACAACGCCTAACAGGTGCCTTTAATGGTCTCCTTTGTACATGTCCAAACCATCTTATTAGATCTTGTCGCATCTTCTCTGCAATTGGTGCTACTCCTGTCTTATCCCTGATACATTCATTCCTAATTTTATCTGGTCTCGTGTATCCACACATCCACCTAAGCATTCTCGTCTCCGCAACTCCCATTTTTTGCTCATGTACACAATTCACTACCCAACACTCAGAACCATAGAGCATCGATGACCTAATTGCAGTACGAAAAAACTTGTCTTTAAGTTTTTTTTGGTACATTACTATCACATAAGATCTCTAACGCGGCTCTCCATTTTGACCAATTCGCTTGGATTTTATGTGTCATATCTTTATCAATTCATCCATCGTTTTGAACTATCGATCCAAGATATTTAAAACACTCACTACGGGAAATATTTTGATCACTCGGCTTAATTACGAAGTCATTCATCCTTCTTGCATTTCAAAATTTAAGCTCCATAAGCTTCCTCTTGGCCCTGCTCAACCTAAAACCCTTCTTCTCTAAAGTGTCTTGCCAAAATTCAAGTTTTACGTTTACACCATCGCATGTCTCATCGACCAAAACGATATCATCCGCCAACATTAAACGCCAAGGTATTGCTTGTTGGATATGTTCAGTGAGTTCATCTAAGATAAGGGTAAATAGACAAGGGCTTAAATCCGAATCTTAATATAAGCCAACAGTGTTAGAGAATTCCTGTATTAATCCTCCAGATGTCCTGACCCTTGTCACTGAATTTGTATACATATTTTTGATTATGTTAATATATGATACATTTGCACATTTCTATTCTAAGACTCTCCATATGATTTCTATTGGAACCCTATCATAAGCCATCTTAAGATATCTAAAAAATCTATTATTAGAGGCTGGAGTAGCTGTTTAGGGATATCTGAACACTTTGTTTGGAAGAGGCCAAAATCTACGCTTAGGATATTTGAACATTCTGTTTGGAAGAGATCGGAGTCACCCCTTGGGATATCCGAATACTCCATCGGGAGAGGCCAAAGTATCTATTTGGGATATCCGAACACTCTGTTTGGAAGAGGCTGGAGTCTCCACTTGAGATATCTGAACACTCTATTTGGAAGAGGTCAGAGTCTCCACTTGGGATATCCGAACACTCTATTTAGAAGAGGTTAGAGTCTCCACTTGGGATATCTGAACACTCTGTTGTGAGATACTGGAGTTTCCATTTGGGATACAAACACTCTGTTATTAAAGATCAGAGTCTCCGCTTAGGGATATCAGAACACTTTGTTTTTAAGAGACCGAAGACTCCGTTTGAGATATTCGAACACTCTGTTTGGAAGTGGCTGATGTCTCTACCTGATATCCAAACACTCTGTTTGGAATAGATCAGTGTCTCCGCAAGGGATATCCAAACATACTATTTGGAAGAGCCCGAAGTCTCCACTTGGGATATTTGAACACTATATTGTGAGAGATCGGAGTCTCCTCTTGGGATATCCGAACACTCTATTTGGAAGAGATCGGAGTCTTTGCTTGGGATATCCGAACATTCTATTGTGAGAGACTAAAGTCTCTGCTTGGGATATCCGAACACTCTGTTTGGAAGAGGTCAGAGTCTTCGCTTGGGATATTCAAACACTCTGTTTAGAGAAGGTCAGAGTCTCCGCTTGGAATATTCGAACAATCTGTTGTTAGAGGTCGGAGTCTCTGCTTGAGATATTCTAACACTCTGTTGTTTGTGCACATGATGAGAAACTCGTGGCTTATTTCGTAGATACTAAAAACATTAGATACAACTCGTGGCTTCCCATAAAGGTTTATCTCTTAAAATAGTCTTTTTGTCGCTCACTGAAACCCACCATGTAGACGATCATTCCGCAATGGCGGTGCTGATTTTATATGCATCCAAGCAGGGGCGGACCTATGTTTGCGCATACCCGGGCACGTGCCCGAGTTAATATTTTCGCAAAATGCTATAGAAAATTGCTGGTCGTTCAATTCTTTTAGCGATTTTTCTTTGCCCACTACTTTCCTCTTCGCAGAGGGAGCCGACAGGCCCCTGCATCACCCGATTCACGCATGCCATAATTCACTACGAGGCCGCAAATCCATCGTGACGACGTGACTCCACCACGATGGCACGACATGACTCCACTAGTACCGCCCCAGTAGTAACTCTTCTCTCTTCCTGTAAAGGCTGCAATCCTGCGTCTTCGATCCTTCTCCGCTCATTCCTATTATCTTCCACTGCATGCCCTAATTTCTAGTTTAATCCTTCATTCCTTCAACATCCCCTGAGAGTATTGTGATTCTGCGAGCCTGCAATGACTCCCGATGTAACGCCCCCATCCGTCGTATAACATATGACAGAAGCTCCGGCCGGGGCCCGACGCCATATACTGTAGACAGGTAAGGAGATTACAAGTTATTTCCAAATCAAAGCTCAATTATGAACGCACCCTAACTCGGGGCGGCATTTCTCCATTCTTGCAAACAAGGCATCATATATATATATATATATCGTGGCATTTACAAAGTGCAATTTAAGCACCATTCATCACAGATGTAGGCTCAACGGCCACACGCCCCGTGCACTCAAGAAACATTTTTGGTGTCCACGACTTCCCGCGTATCACCACTATTCAGAGGTACTTCACAGTTAACTTTGTCGTTCAGAGGTCCTTAAGATTGACGACTACGTCGTTCAGAGGTAATTAACTTAATGACTAACTACCCATTCAGAGGTACTTAACTTACCGACTTTATCATTCAGAGGTGTTTAACTTGATGGCACAGTAATTGGCCATCACGACACAATTTCCATTTCAGACTGGTACTCACCATTACTGGGCAATTTAAGTTCACAACATCATTTATCATTTCGGCTAGTACACACCATTACTGGGCAATTTAAGCTCGTAACATCATTTACCATTTCAGGCTGGTACACACCATTACTGGGCAATTTAAGCTCACAACATCATTTACCATTGCAGGCTAGTATACACCATTACTGGGTCTTTTCATGGAAATGCTTCCAGTACTTTGATGCAACATCTTGCATACCTTAGACCCCGGACTTCACACGTACATCACACGTATATCCACGGAGTCTTCTCCGGCATGCAAATTAAACATCACCAATCCAAACCAACTTTTTCAGATGAGCTTCTCACAGCATGCCTATTCCGTACTCTACATTTTGGAATCTAAATGCAGGAATATTTGGGGATCAAACCGATCTTCCCATTGGAATCCACCCTTTTCACCTTTTGGTGAGGGGATCCATGCAAATATGCATATTGAGGACTTCAATTATCCGGGAGAAACTCGTTACCCTTGTCGTTCTCTTCGGGGACATGACGAAGCTTTTATACGCGGATAGAAATGATCGTCTCACTTTCCCCTTCGCGATTCTAGCTACGGCTCTTATTTCCAGCAACAAGACCTTCTCCAGCAACTTCAAGTTCTACCCAAACCCTAGCACCAGCTGAAAGTTCTCTGCTCTAGAATTGGGAAGCAAGGAAGAGAGAGAGAGAGTAAAGGAAATAATAACTTCCTCAATCCCATCCCTCTGCATATGACCTCGGGTTTTACCTCAGCCATATGATCTCTACACAGCAAAATAAAGCAAAGGCTCGGGTTTGAGCTGACAAAGTCCACCACCGCTCAGTGTCCACACACCAGCCGCCTAACATGAGTCGCCACTTTGGCGACATCTTAATTCGATAATTCATCGAACGGGGTCAAGGTTGTCGAACGAAATTCGTCGAACGGGCCATAACACTGCTCAGCTCTGCTCGACGCTTTTGTCGAGCTATGCTCGACGCTTTCGTCGAGCTATGCTCGACGCTTTCGTCGAGCTCTTCTCGACGCTTCCCGTCGAGCTCTGCTCGACGCTTCCCGTCCAACTCTGCTCGAAGATTCCCGTCCAACTCAGGTCAACTCTTAGCCTGTACTTTTTGGGGTGTTACAATCCTCCCCTCCTTACTGAAATTTCCTCCCGAAATTTAATACATCATGCAGAAACCAGTAATAAATATGTTACAATATATATTTTCTGTACAACAAAAAAAATGTTATAATAGTTTATACAAACAACTTGGGAAATTCAACACGCATGGTTTGCTCCCGCTCTCATGTTAGCTCCTCACGGCCACAGTTGTCCCACCGGACCTTGACCATCCCGATTGTCTTGTTCAGCAACTACTTATCTTCTTTATCCTCGATCCAAATGAGCCTGACCTTCGTCGTTAGCCTAGATTCGATCGGTACTCGATTATCTGCAATCACTTGAGTTGGATCTTTCACGGTTTTTCGAAGCACTGATATGTGGAACACATCATGCAATCCACTCAATTCTGCCGAAAGAGCTAGCCGATAGACAGCTTCTTCAACTCGCTCCACCACTTCAAACAGACCAAGATACCTCAGACTTAAATTTTTCAAGCGCTGAATCATGGACACTCTTTTGAATGGCTTGATTTTCCAATATATCCAATTGCCCACCGCGAATTCTACGTTCCGATGCTTGGTATTGTAGTACTTTGTCTGCCTATCTTGGGCTACCAATAGCCTCTCCCAGATAGAACGTATCGTCGAATTAGCCTTTTCAACTTCCTTATGCTTATACAACTTAGAGTCGCCTGTTTCCGTCCAAACTAACGGTGTACGACACTTCCTACCATACAAAGTTTCAAAAGGCACCATATTTATGCTAGCTTGATAGCTATTGTTGTAGGCGAACTCTACCATATAGAGATGGTCTTCCCATCTCTTTCCGAAATCCAAGGCGCACATCCAGAGCATATCCTCCATAGTTCTGTTGGTCTTTTCGGTCTTACCATCCGTTTGGGGATGAAAGACTGTACTGAACTTTAATTTTGTCCCCAACAACTGATGGATTAGTCTCCAATCATTCGAAGTAAAATGCTCATCTCGATCACTAATGATGTTACGGGGCACACCATGCAATCGTACCATTTGCTCGACATAAATCTTAGCCAATATTTTCACTGAATTGTCTCTCTTGTTAGGAATGAAGTGAGCTACTTTAGTCAACCAGTCTACGATCACCCAAACAGAATCGTTCCCGCGTTGAGATCTTGGTAAACCGTGCACAAAATCCATCGAAATGTCATCAACTTTTTATTCTGGAATATGTAGCGATTTCTGGAAACCTTTGGGCTTCTGGCATTCAGCTTTTACCAAGGCACAAGTCTGACATTTTGCCATATAATGGGCTATATATTTCTTCAGACTTGGCCACCAGAACATCTTCTTCATGTCCTTATACATTTTTGTGCTCCCTGGGTGGATTGAATACTTAGTGAAGTGTGCCTCATATAACAATTCTTCACGTAATTTACCCACATCCGGGACACACAAACGATCACCTTTCCGCACAAGGCCGTCATCCCAGGAGAATCAGGCATTTGACCCATCCATTGCATAGCGTTGTAGACTTTCATCAAGTTTCGTTGCTTGCTGAATCTTGTCCGCAAGGTCATATTGTACCTCTGTCCAGTTCAGACATGCACTTGCAGTAGCATTCTTGTCCACACAAGAGATGTCTAAGGCCTCCGACTCCTGGATCAGACTCTCATCATGCATCTGGAACCAATTTTCCCTTGTCGAAGACCTACGACCCAAGGCATCTGCGATAATGTTTACTTTCTCGGGAGTGTAATGAATATCAAAGGCATAGTCCCCGAGAAACTCCATCCACCTCCGCTGTCGCATATTTAGATCCTTCTGATCAAGCAGGTACTTAAGGCTCTTATAGTCTGTGAAGATGTCAACTTTCACACCATAAAAGTAGTGACGCCACAGTTTGAGTGAAAATATCACCTCCACCAACTCCAAGTCGTGGACGAGATAATTTCACTCATGCACTTTCAACTGGCGTGAGCCATAAACTATCACCTTACCAAACTGAAGGAGAACGCAGCCTAAGCCGCTCCCTGATGCATCACTATAAATTTCATAGTCTTCTGAATCACATGACATCGTCAAGATTGACGTCGTAGTCAGACGACCTTTCAGCTCCTCAAACGCTCGTGCGTATTCCAGCATCCAAACGAACTTCTGATTTTTTCTCGTTAGTGTGGTGAAAGGCAAGGCTATTTACGAAAAGTTCTCTATGAAATGCCTATAGTAGCCCACCAGTCCAAGGAAAACTCCTGACTTCGGCTACAGGAGACCACACCGACCACTCCCGTATCGCAACTATCTTCACAGGATCCACCGCAATGCCCTCTTCACTAACCACATGGCCAAGAAAGGCCACTAACGAAAACCAGGACTCGCACTTTGAGAACTTGGCGTAGAGCTTGTTTCTTCTCAGGGTGTGCAAAACCGTCCGCAAATGATTCGCATGATCTTCTTCAGACTAAGAGTACACCAAAATGTCATCACTAAAGACGATGACAAATAAATCCAAGTACTCTCAAAATGTTTGGTGCATTAGATTCATAAATACCGATGATGCATTTGTTAGCCCAAACGGCATTACCGTGAACTCGTAATGACCATATCATGTACCAAACGTTGTATTGAGAATATCACATTCCTGAATCCTCAATTGGTAATAGCCGGACTTTAACTCCAGCTTTGAGTAGACAGTTGAGCCCACTAGCTAATCGAACAAGTCATCAATCAGTGGAATCAGATACTTGTTCTTTTCCGTCAGTTTATTCAGCTCTCGATAGCCAATGCATAGCCGCAAGCTTCCATCCTTCTTTTTCACAAATAGGACCGGAGCGATCCAAGGTGACATACTTGGCGTATATATCCTTACTCTAGCAGCTCTTGCAATTAAACCTTAAGTTCCTCCATTTCCTTTGGCGCTACTCGGTACGGGGAGCTGGCCACAGGTTTCGTACCTGGCACCAACTCGATGGCGAAGTCTATTTCCCGTTAGGGAGTTAACCTCAGAAGATCCTTCGAAAACACATCTGTGTACTCCGATACAATCGGAACGTCACACAGACTGGTCTTCGGCTCAACAACCTCTAAAAGCGTGAAGAATAACTCAGCGCCCTTCCGAACAGCCTTGACTACTTGGTGAGCAAACGTCGATATCTTGCTCGATCTTCGTATACCAATGAATTTAGTCTATCGTTCAGTGTTCAATCCCAGTGTGACCAACTTAGAGTTGTAATCTATACCGGTATGTTGCTCCGCGAGCTAGTCCATACCTAGGATCACATCAAACATAACTATTGCCAGCATAGATGCTTCCATCTAAACGGCATGACTTCACAACAGCACCAAATCACCAAACTTTCTATCCGTGTTCACTACTATCTCTAAGGCAATTTTATTCCAATCTTATATTTATTATACAAATATAAGCTTAAAAGGAATACTTTCAGCCCCCATTAAAAGACTGATAGCATGTTTATACACGCAAAACATGCACTGTATATATTATTACATACTAGTAAATATACAGTACACGATCATAGTTATTTATGTACATAAACTAGAAATTTCCTTTCAGTTTGTTATTATCTAAGGGCCACTTTGGCAGTCTCAGGCCATATGTCCCTCTTTGCCACACAAGTAACAAGTATGTGGAGCTCTCCCTGAACCTGCTATAGCCTTACTCTTCTTTGGCTTCCGGCCACCACCGCAACACTCTCGGGCAAGATGTCCTTTCTTGCCACATGTATAACATGCAAGAGTGGTTCGTCCCGATGCTGCTCCATACATTAGAGAAGGAGCTGCTTCATAAGTTTTTGACTTCTTCCATCGTCAATATCTTGACATGGAGACACTAGGTACCTGCATTACTGGGGTCTGGTGGACTTTGGCCAAGTCCATATCCAATAACCTAGCTGACTGCACTAGTGTCTGGAATCCCATTAACTTTGGACCCAACAATAAAAGTCGTAGTTCCTGACGTAGACCATCATAAAACCTATTGATCTTCGTCTCCCTAGTTTCAAACTGAAACTCTGTTTGTTGTCTTAACACAACAAAGACATGAAAGTACTCCTCGATCGAGTGCGGTCCTTGCATCAAACACATATTCAACGGCTGAGCTGATGCTCTTCTGCTGGCAATCTGCTCAAATAGACCAACCGGCAGTGCCGTCACCCGAGGGACAAGGGGTTGTACACTTGTACCTGTCGTTCAGGTTGGGTCTTGATCATTGTAAAGACCACATCCGATAACCACCGAATTGTTTCTTACGAGAGATGAGGAATGGATGCCTCAACCGGTGCCGCACTCTCAATAGAATGATGGGCATGTGACTGCCCCGCACCACTTCTAGTCACCTATAAGTGTAAAATGCACAATTTAGCGATGACGCGGAAGTAAACAACAACTATTATGAACGCGCAGGTTCCTCAAATAGGTGTATTTTCATTTATAAGTGGACATTCATGTGTTCAGTTATGTTATCACGGTAGCGCACATACACGTGCTCACCACCCCTTAAAAGAATTTGACCACAAATTCCAAGAAGAAAGACCGAGAACAGAATCTGATACCAATTTTGTAACGCCCCCATCCGTCGTATAACATATGACAGAAGGTCTGATCGGGGCCCGACGTCATATACTACAGACAGGTAAGGAGATTACAAGTTGTTTCCAAATCCAAGTTCAATTATGAATGCACCCAAACTCAGAGCATTCTAGCAGAAACATTTTAGTTTATGAACCAATACTTAACACGAATGTCCACTACACAACAAGAATGAAATATATATATATATACACATAACACATGTTTCGGCTGTAGCCTTACTACAACTGTTTCACTTAACAAAAAGTGGTTTCATACATCGGCACACAGGCCGACCACACATGAAAACAGTAAATGTTCGCCTTTGGGCCTTCACGGGCCAGCCAATTGCAGCACATGGGCTTCAGCCCGCTAGTTCCCACTTGGCTCTCCGCACCTGCACAAAAGGCCCCACCAAAATATGGCAAACAAAGCAACGGTTAGCATTTTGTTGATTCGTTTATAACGATCTCACCCCTTACTCGGGGCGACATTTCTTTATTCCTGCAAACAAGGCATCATATATATATAGTGGCATTTACAAAGTGCAATTTAAGTACCATTTATCATAGACGTAGGCTCAACGGCCACACGCCCCGTGCACTTAGGGCACATTTTTGGTGTCCACGACTTCTCGCGTATCACCACCGTTCAGAGGTACTTCAGAGTTAACTTTGTCATTCAGAGCTCCTTAACTTGACGACAACGTCGTTCAGAGGTAATTAACTTAACGATTAACTGCCCATTCAGAGGTACTTAATTTACCGACTCTGTCGTTCATAGGTACTTAACTTGATGGCACAGTAATTGGCCATCACGACACAATTTCCATTTCAGACTGGTACTCACAATTACTGGGCAATTTAAGCTCACAATATCATTTACCATTTCAGGCTAGCACACACCATTACTGGGAAATTTAAGCTCACAACATCATTTATCATTTCAGGCTAGTACACACCATTACTGGGCAATTTAAGCTCACAACATCATTTACCATTACAGGCTGGTACACACCATTTCTGGGTCTTTTCCTGGAAATGCTTCCAGTACTTTGATGCAGCATCCTGCACACCCCTAGACCCCGAACTTCACATGTACATCACACGTATATCCATGGAGTCTTCTCCGGCACGCAAATTAAACATCACCAATTCAGACCAACTTGTCCAGATGGGCTTCTCACAACATGCATATTTCGTACTCTACATTTCCGGATCTAAATGCATGAATATATGGGGATCAAATCGATCTTCCCATTGGAATCCACCCTTTTTCACCTTTTGGTGAGGGGATCCATGCAAATATGCATATTGAGAACTTCACTTGTCCGGGAGAACCTCGTTACCCTTGTCATTCTCTTCGGGTCCATGACGAAGCTTTTCTACGCGGATGGAAATGATCACCTCACTTTCCCCTTCGTGATTCTAGCTACGGCTCTTATTTCTAGCCACAAGATGTTCTCCAGCAACTTCAAGTTCCACCCAAACCCTAGCACCAACCGAAAGTTCTCTGCTCTAGAACTGGGAAGCAAGGAAGAAAGAGAGAGAGCAAAGGAAATAATAACTTCCTCAATCTCATCCCTCTGCAGATATGGCCTCGGGTTTTACCCTAGCCATACTATCTCTTCACATCAAAATAAAGCAACAGCTTGGTTTTGAGCTGACAAAGTCAACCACCGCTCAGTGGCCGCACACCAGCCACCTGACTCGAGTTGCCACTTTGGCAACATGTTAATTCAACAATTCGTCGAACGGGGTCAAGGTTGTCGAACGAAATTCGTCGAATGGGCCATAACACCGCTCAGCTTTGCTCGACCCTTTCGTCGAGCTCTGCTCGACGATTCCCGTTTAGCTCGGGTCAACACTTAGTGTAACACCCCAAAAATCCCTAAGTCCCAAAATGAGTCAGGCTAGGTAACACGGCCTGGGACACGGGCGTGTCCCAGGGCGTGTCCAGTGCACACGGCCTGGGACACGGGCGTGTCCCAAGGCATGTCCTTTACTGTAGGCGTCGACTCGAGTTCTCGAGATGGCACGATCGACGATCGACGAGAGGTGACACGGCCTGGGATACGGGCGTATCCTGCTCGGGTGAATACCCGGGTGGCGTTGAGTGGCGTTGAGTGGAGTGGCGTTGAGTGTGGAGCACGGCCTGTGACACGGGCGTGTCAAGGGGCGTGTTTGGCACACAGCTAAGGACACGGGCGTGTGCCTTAGCCGTGTCCTTCTCGGGTGATCTGGTCTCGTGTTGAAAGAGTGACACGGCAAGTCACACGGCCGTGTGCTTTCTGACACGGGCGTGTCATGGGTTTGACACGGGTATGTCTAAACCCGTGTTCTGGACTGGGTGAGTCAGTTCTGTAGTCGCTTCAGGAACACGGCCTATGACATGGGCGTGTTCAGTCCATGAAATCAATTTCAGGGCATATCTGATCCGTTCATTTTCTTTAACCAAGATCCAATGGTCTAGGATCATTAATCCTGGGGTGATAAGGTTGGCCTTGAGAAGGAGAAAGCTCATTTTGAGTTATGTCTTGCTTTTGCTTAAGTAAGAGAGAGAGGAGATCTTGAGGAGGAAGAAGAAGAGGAAGCCGGCTGCCGGTGGTGCTACGCTGGTTCAAATTGCGAGCCGAGTTCGGATTTGCGAAGGCAAGGCTGCTACGAGAACGTTCATCCGTTTACTTTTCTCCCTATGGCTCCGAAGCGTCTTATAAGGGTAACGATCCCCTTCTTGGACAAGTGAAGTCCTTCTTTCCTCCATTTGCATAGGAATCCTCCACCAAAAGGTGGATGGCAAAGAGATTCCCTTGGGATTGGTGGTTCATCCCTTGTTGTAGTGCATTAGAACCGGAAGTGTGAGTACGATTAGGCATGTTGTGTGAAGCCCATCCAGACATGTTAGTCTGGATTGGTGATTCTTGTTTGCACATCGGAGATGAATCCGTGTTTATTGCAAGTGTGCAAATCTGTGATGGATGCCTGTGGCTTGGTGCTGCAGGAAGTACTGGAGGAAGTCCAGGAAATGGTGAGAGTTGGGTTCAACTATTGTGGTTGTGAGTGCCATGTGGTATGAAGTTGAGTCGTTGGGCTGCAACTGGGAAAAATGCCTTGGTGGAGAACGGGCAAGGTAAAGTTATACCCACGTCAGTCCAGTCTTGAGTCTGACGATTTTGAGCAACGAGAAAGGTGGATCCGTACTCGCGTTATGGTTGTCTAACCTTGGGCGCTTAAGACCCCGTTAGGATGACATAGCGAGAGTCGATGGCTGGCGTGCTAATCAGACTAGAAATGCTCAAGTTTGACCGTCATGTTTGGGACCTCTAAACGGTGGTGGGATCTGGTGTTTCCGGTACACCAGAATGTGCAATGAGTGCATGGAATGTCAGGCTGTCGTGCTGACATTTGTGATATGTCTTACCTTGGTGGCTGAATATATTTATATGTGTGATGTAAATTGCTATGCAGGGAAGGAATTCCGCTGCCCCGTGCCAGGGGCAGGGTCGTTATAATTGGTCAGCTCAATGCTGACCGTTGCCCTGTTTGCTACCGGTTGGTGGATTGGTTCTCGCAAGTGCAGGTGGTGCTGGTCCACATGGGACTTAGTGGGCTGAAGCCCAAGCTGCGTTGCTTCTCTCGAAGGCCTTTTTGTGCTTAGTCTTGTTCATGTGTGGCTGGCCTGCGTGCCGATGTTTGTAAACCGCACCTTATGTTCAGAGAAACTTGTAAAGGCCATAAGGCTGTATACCTGTTGTCTTTGGGTGTATACATTCCTATTTTGTAATAGAAGTGGATATTTTTGTTATTATTGAGTTCATGTTTTCAACCCTGAAGTTTCCACTAGAATGCTCTGTGTTAGGATGTGATGTTCTTGATATTATTTCGTGACGTCTCCGTCTGTTTGTGGAGTATGATGTGGGACCTCGGCCGGACCCTCTATTATATCCTACGTGACGGGTAGAGGTGTTACAATTTTGTATCAAAGAGAGGTTTCGATCCTCCGACCGGTGGGTTATGGGCCCACCACGCTTCCGCTGCGCCACTCTGATGTTCTTGATATTATTTCTGTAGCCGCTTCAGGAACACGGCCTATGACACGGGCGTGTCACAACCCGTGTTCAGTCCAGGAAATCAGTTTCAGGGCTAATCTTATCCATTCATTTTCTTTAACCAAGATCCAATGGTCTAGGATCATCCCTGGGGTGATAAGGCCGGCCTTGAGAAGGAGAAAGCTCATTTTGAGTTGTGTCTTGCTTTTGCTTAAGTAATAGAGAGAGGAGAACTTGAGGAGGAAGAAGAAGAGGAAGTCGTCTGCCGGTGGTGCTATGGTGGTTTAAATCGCGAGCCGAGTTCGGATTTGCGAAGGCAAGGCTGTTGCGAGAACGTTCATCCGTTTACTTTTCTCCCCATGGCTCTGAAGCGTCTTCCAAGGGTAACGATCCTCTTCTTGGACAAGTGAAGTCCTTCTTTCCTGCATTTGCATAGAAATCCTCCACCAAAAGGTGGATGGCGAAGAGATTCCCTTGGGATTGGTGGTTCATCCCTTTTTGTAGTGCATAAGAACCGGAAGTGTGAGTACGGTTAGGCATGATGTGTGAAGCCCATCCGGACATGTTAGTTTGGATTGGTGCTGCTTTTTTGAACATCGGAGAAGACTCCTTGTTTATTGCGAGTGTGCATGAAATCTGTGATGGATGCCTGTGGATTGGTGTCGCAGGAAGTACTGGAGGAAGTCCAGGAAATGGTGAGAGTTTGGCTCAACTCTTGTGGCTGTGAGTGCCATGTGGTATGAAGTTGAGTCGTTGGGCTGCAACTGGGAAAATGCCTTGGTGGCGAACGGGCAAGGTGAAGCTATACCCACGTCAGTCCAGTCTTGAGTCTGACGATTTTGAGCAAAGGGAAAGGTGGATCCGTACCCGCGTTATGGTTGTCTAACCTTGGGTACTTAAGACCCTATTAGGATCACATAGCGAGAGTCGATGGTTGGCGTGCTAATCAGACTAGAAATGCTAAGGTTTTACCATCATGTCGGGGACCTCTGAACGGTGGTGGGATCTGGTGTTTCTGGTACACCAGAATGTGCCATGAGTGCACGGAATGTCGGGCCATCGTGCCGGCATTTGTGGTATGTCTTACCTTGGTGGCTGAATATATTTATGTGTGTGATGTAAATTGCTATGCAGGGAAGGAATTCCGCTGCCCCATACTAGGGGCAGGGTCGTTATAATTGGTCAGTTGAATGCTGACCGTTGCCCTGTTTTCCACCGGTTGGTGGATTGGTTCTTACAGGTGCAGGTGGTGCTGGTCCACGTGGGACTTAGCGGGTTGAAGCCCAAGCTGCGTTGCTGCCCTCGAAGGCCTTGTTGTGCTTAGTCTTGTTCATGTGTGGTCTGCCTGCGTGCCGATGTTTGTAAACCGCACCTTATGTTTAGGGAAACTTGTAAAGGCCATAAGGCTGTGTACCTGTTGTGTTTGGGTGTATACATTCCTATTTTGTAATAGAAGTGGATATTTCTGTTATTATTGAGTTCATGTTTTCAACCATGAAGCTTCCGCTAGAATGCTCTGTTTTAGGATACGATGTTCTTGATATTATTTCGTGACGTCTCCGCCTGTTTGTGGAGTATGATGTGGGGCCCCGACCAAACCCTCTATTATCTCCTACATGACGGGTAGAGGTGTTACAATTTGGTATCAGCTTGTTGGTCGATCTCTTCCGAATTCGCGGACGAATTCTTTTGAGGGGTGGCGAGCACGTGTTAGTGCTACCGTTATAACGCATATATTGAACTCAATCATGTCCACTTAGGAATGTAAATACACTTGTTTGGTGAACCTATGTGTTCATTTTTGGTTTGTTTGCCATTTGTTTAGTCGCTAAATTGTGTTTTTACACATATAAGTGACTAGAAGTGTTGCGGGTCAGTCGGAACCTCAGCATTCTGTTGAAAGTGCAGCACCGGCTGAGGTGCCCACACCTCCTCCATCTTCTTAAACTGTCTGTTTGATTACGGAGATAGTGATTTCAGTTATGACCTCTCAGCAAGCTTGGCAGGCTCGGCCTGTAGTGGTGTCAATGCATGCTGAGGTAAGGCAAGAATCAGTAGAAGCGGTAGTTGATCCACGGGCTGCAAATCAACAATTGAAGCTATTCATGAGCTTCAATTCTCCTCAATTTACTGGGGCGGGTTCCCCAGCTCAAGCAGAGGATTGGATCTCAAGGATTAAGAGGCTCTTGATAGCTATTAGAGTAGAGGAGGAATAGAAAGTCATACTAACCACTTTCCTGTTTGAGGGAGAGGCTCGGTTGTGGTGGGACGAGGTAGAACTGCATCACTTGGCGGGCAGACGTTTGACAAGAGTCTCGATGGAAGAGTTCTCTCGATTGTTTTTAGCAAAGCATCTCCCGATGCAGCAAAGAATTTCCATGGAGTTGGAGTTACAACGTTTAACTCAAGGGGATCATAGTGTGGATGAGTATTTGCATGAGTTTACACGGTTGGGACGGTACGCGTGTAACATCTTCGCCGAAGAGGAACGTAAGACCAGTCAATTCTATGGGGGACTACGAGATGAGCTGCGGTATTTGCTCTCGAGTTCTGTGAATCAGGGATTCCAAACATTGGTCTGTACGGCTCGATCTTTGGAAAAGGATATGAAAAGAGGACAAGCAAGGGGGACCTTGGCTGTTACAAAACCGGAGTTTAAGCCACCGCGTCCGGAGAAGTCTGGGTACCGAAGGAGATGGAATAAGAAGTCCAAATCTTCTGGACAAGATCCTTCAGTGACTGTGACGGAAGCATCTTCTGGGTATGGATCTCGCGCTTGTTTTACGTGTGGGAAGTTGGTACACTTTGCACGTGATTGCCGAGTTGGCCCTCCGAAGGGTGAAAAGAAGACGGGAGCATCTTATGCGGAGAAAGGGAAGACTGTGGTGGAGTCTTATGTATCGCGCGCGCAGCCCCGGGTCTTCAACCTTGGGCAACAGGAGGTCTTTAAGCAGGCCGATGTCGTCACAGGTGTGCGCAGTTTTAAATTTATTGTATGTTGTGTGCTATGCTTGGTTTAATCTTGGTGTTATAGGTTTTGTCCTTATATGGGACTCTCCGGCACGAGCATTGTTCGATACAGGTGCTTCACATTCGTTTCTGTCGGAAGATTTCATTTTGCGAATCGGGGTGCCTCTACGGACCGCGACAGACAGTCTGAAGGTGTTACTACCTAACGGATGTTTGATGTGTGCGGATAAGTCTTATTGTGTTAAGGTCAAGATAGGGAGTCGGGATTTCAAGGTGGAAACATTAGTATTGCCGATATCAGAGTTTGATATAATCTTTAGTATGAACTGGCTTTCAGAGCAGCATGCCTGTATAGATTGCACTTCAAAAGAGATTACACTGGGGAAAAATACCGAACAAGAGACCAAGTTCAGTAGTATGCGAGGGACGAGTAGGATATTGTTATCTGCTCTCCAAGTCGTTAAGGTAGTTCGGAACGGTGCGGAGTTATTCTTCACACTCATTGAGGCGGTGAAGCCGAAGGCCAGTGTAAGTAAGGTGTCGATTGTATCGGAATACGTTGATGTGTTTCCAAAAGATCTTCCGGGGTTACCACCCCAAAGGGAAATCGACTTCGCTATCGAGCTGGTGCCAGGTGCGAAACCTGTGGCCCGCTCGCCTTATCGAGTAGCGCCAAAAGAGATGGCGGAACTAAAGGTTCAGTTGCAAGACTTGCTAGAGCAAGGCTATATACGCCCAAGTCAATCGCCTTGGTGCGCGTCGGTTCTCTTTGTGAAAAAGAAGGATGGCAGCTTGCGTCTATGCATTGACTATAAAGAACTGAACAAACTAATAGAAAAGAACAAGTATCCAATTCCACGGATCGACGACTTATTTGATCAGTTAGTTGGCTTGACTGTATACTCCAAGTTTAATTTGAAGTCAGGCTACTATTAGTTGAGAGTCTGTGAAAGTGACATACCTAAAACAGCGTTTGGAACACGCTATGGTCACTATGAGTTCACGGTAATGCCGTTTGGGCTGTCTAATGCGCCATCGATATTCATGGACTTGATGCATCGAATGTTTAGGGAATACTTGGATCTCTTTGTGATCGTATTTATTGGCGATATCCTCGTATATTCCCAATCCGAAGAGGGTCATGCAAATCACTTACGTATGATGTTGCACACCCTGAGGAAGAATAAGCTCTACGCCAAGTTCTCTAAGTGTGAGTTTTGGCTGTCGTGAGTGGATTTCCTTGGCCATGTGGTTAATGGAGAGGGCATTACGGTGGATCCTTCAAAGATAGTTGTTATATGGGAGTGGCATGTTCTTTCTTCAGTAGCAGAAGTACGGAGCTTTCTTGGGCTTGCGGGCTACTACAGGCGCTTCGTAGAGAATTTCTCAAGAATAGCATTGCCTCTCACAACAGTGACGCGAAAGGATCAGAAGTTCATTTGGACGCCGGAGTGCGCTCGAGCTTTTGAAGAGTTAAAGAGTCGTTTGACAGCGGCGCCAATCTTAACATCGCCGTGTGGTCAAGATGGATTTGAGGTCTATAGTGATGCATCAGGGAGCGGCTTAGGCTGTGTTCTGTTACAATTCGGAAAAGTAATAGCTTATGGCTCACGCTAGTTGAAGGTGCATGAACGGAATTACCCCGTCCATGATTTTGAATTGGCGGCGGTAATATTTGCACTTAAACTGTGGCGTCATTATCTATATGGTGTGAGGGTGGATATATTCATGGACCATAAGAGCCTGAAATATTTGTTGGATCAGAAAGATCTTAACATACGACAGAGAAGGTGGATGGAGTTTCTTGGTGACTACACCTTCCAGATTCATTATACTCCCGGTAAAGGGAATGTAGTCGCGGATGCCTTGAGTCGTCGGACTCCGGCAAGCGCAAGTTGGCTTTTAAGGCATGAAGAAAGCCTAATTCGGGAACTGGAGGCATTAAATATTTCATGTGTTTAAAGGAATGCCACTACAGATGCGTGCTTAAACTAGACGGAAGTATAGTGTGACTTGGCGGACAGAGTTCGGCAGCAACAGAACTTGTTAAAAGTCTACAACTCTATGCAGCAAAAAGTGCGGACTCTAGATTTTCATTTATTGACGGTCTGTTTCGGAAGGACGGCCGTCTGTGTGTCCCAAATAGGGGTAAGCTTCGTGAAGAGGTGATGTATGAAGGCCACTTCACCAAATATTCGGTTCACCCCGGGAGCACGAAAATGTATAAAGATATGAAGAAACTGTTCTGGTGGCCTGGAATGAAGAAGGACATAGCACACTATGTCGCTAATTGTCAAACGTGTGATTTGGTAAAGGCGGAATGCCAAAAATCGGGTGGTTTACTGAAGCCGTTACCTATCCCTGTATGGAAGTTTGATGATATTTTCATGGATTTCGTGCATGGATTGTCGAGATCGCAGCGTGGAAATGATGCGGTATGGGTGATTGTAGACCGTTTAACCAAGGTGTCATACTTCATCCTGAACCGTAAGGACGATTCTGTTGAAAAGTTGGCAAAGATGTACGTTGATACTATTGTACGATTGCACGGTGTGCCCTGTAACATCGTTAGTGATCGAGATGGACGTTTCACTTCGGGTGATTGGAGATTAGTCCACGAACTGTTGAGTACGAAATTATATTTCAGTACGACCTTCCACCCTCAAACGGATGGTCAGACCGAGAGGACCAACAAGACGTTGGAGGATATGCTCCGAATGTGTGTGCTGGATTTCGGGAAAAATTGGGAAGATCATCTCGGTGTGGTTGAGTTCGCCTACAACAACAGCTACCAAGCGAGTATCCAGATGGCGCCCTTTGAGGCTTTATATGGTAGAAAATGTCGTACACCTGTGGCTTGGGAGGAGACTGGCGAAACGAAGTTGTATCGGCGAAAAGAGTTAGATGATGCCAACGCAATTATACGATTGATACGCAAAAGAATGATGGTGGCTCAAGACAGGCAAGCTAAGTATTACAATGCTAAGCACCGAAACATGGAGTTTGCGGTGGGCGATTGGGTGTACTTGAAAATCAAACCATTCAAAGGTGTGTCCAGGATACGGCGTCTGAAAAAGTTGAGCCCGAGGTATCTGGGATCGTTTGAAGTGGTTGAGCGTATTGGTGAAGCTGCCTATCGGTTAGCACTTTCGCAAGAGCTGAGCGGTTTACATAATGTGTTTCATGTCTCGGTGTTGCGGAAGGTGGTAAGAGAGCCAATCCAAGTGGTTGTTGCAGATCAAGTATCGGTCGACAGTGGGCTAACGACGAAAGTTAGGCCTATTCGAATCGAGGATCGAACCGAAAAACAGTTGCGGAACAAGATAATTGGGATGGTCAAAGTCCGGTGGGATAATTGTGGTCGTGAGGAGCTAACATGAGAGTGAGAGCAGACCATGCGAGCTGAGTTTCCCGAGATTTTTTGTGTAAATTGTTGACCGTGTACATTCTTTTGTAACAAAACTGTTAGTGGAATAACATTGTGATGTTTGTTCCCTTGCTGCGTACGAATTTCGGGACGAAATTTATTTTAAGGGGGGAGGGTTGTAACACCCCAAAAATCCCTAAGTCCTAAAATGAGTCAGGTTGGGTAACACGGCCTGGGATACGGGCGTGTCCCAGGGCGTGTCCAGTGTACACGGCCTGGGAAACGGGAATTTCCCAGGGCGTGTCTTTTACTGTAGGCATCGACTCGAGTTCTCGAGATGGCACGGTCGACGATCGTCGAGAGGTGACACGGCCTGGGACACGGGCGTGTCCCAGGGCGTGTCCTGCTCGGGTGAATACCCGAGTGGCGTTGAGTGGAGTGGCGTTGAGAGTGGAGCACGGCCTGTGACACGGGCGTATCACAAGGGCATGTTTGGCACACGGCTAAGGACACGGGCGTGTGCCTTAGACGTGTCCTTCTCGGGTGATCTAGTCTCGTGTTGAAAGAGTGACACGGCAAGTCACACGGCCGTATGCTTTCTGATACGGGCGTGTCAAGGGTTTGACACGGGCGTGTCTAAACCCGTGTTCTGTATTGGGTGAGTCGGTTTTGTAGCCGCTTCAGGAACACGGCCTATGACACGGGCGTGTCACAACCCGTGTTCAGTCCAGGAAATCAGTTTCAGGGCTAATCTGATCCGTTCATTTTCTTTAACCAAGATCTAATGTTCTAGGATCATCCCTGGGGTGATAAGGCCGACCTTGAGAAGGAGAAAGCTCATTTTGAGTTGTGTCTTGCTTTTGCTTAAGTAAGAGAGAGAGGAGAGCTTGAGGAGGAATAAGAAGAGGAAGGAGGCTGCCGGTGGTGCTACGGTGGTTCATATTGCAAGCCGAGTTCGGATTTGCGAAGGCAAGGCTGCTGCGAGAACATTCATCCGTTTACTTTTCTCCCCATGGCTTCGAAGCGTCTTCCAAGGGTAACGATCCCCTTCTTGGACAAGTGAAGTCCTTCTTTCCTGCATTTGCATAGGAATCCTCCACCAAAAGGTGGATGGCGAAGAGATTCACTTGGGATTGGTGGTTCATCCCTTGTTGTAGTGCATTAGAACCAGAAGTGTGAGTACGGTTAGGCATGCTGTGTGAAGCCCATCCAGACATGTTAGTCTGGATTGGTGATGCTTGTTTGCACATCGGAGAAGACTCCGTGTTTATTGCGAGTGTGCATGAAATCTGTGATGGATGCATGTGGCTTGGTGCCGCAGGAAGTACTGGAGGAAGTCCAGGAAATGGTGAGAGTTAGGTTCAACTCTTGTGGCCGTGAGTGCCATGTGGTATGAAGTTGAGTTGTTGGGCTGCAACTGGGAAAAATGCCTTGGTGGCAAACGGGCAAGGTGAAGCTATACCCACGTCAGTCCAGTCTTGAGTCTGACGATTTTGAGCAACGGGAAAGGTGGATCCGTACCCGCGTTATGGTTGTCTAACCTTGGGTGCTTAAGACCCTGTTAGGATCACATAGCGAGAGTCGATGGATGGCGTGCTAATCAGACTAGAAATGCTCAAGTTTGACCGTCATGTCTGGGACCTCTGAACGATGGTGGGATCCGGTGTTTCCGGTACACCAAAATGTGCCCTGAGTGCACGGAATGTCGGGTCGTTGTGCCGGCATTTGTGATATGTCTTACCTTGGTGGCTTAATATATTAAATTGTTATGTAGGGAAGGAATTCCGCTGCCCCGTGCCAGGGGCAGGGTCGTTATAATTGGTTAGCTGAATGCTGACCGTTGCCTTGTTTGCCACCGGTTGGTGGATTGGTTCTTGCAGGTGCAGGTGGTGCTGGTCCACGTGGGACTTAGCGGGCTGAAGCCCAAGTTGCGTTGCTGCCCTCGAAGGCCTTGTTGTGCTTAGTCTTGTTCATGTGTGGCCGGCCTGTGTGCCGATGTTTGTAAACCGCACCTTATGTTCAGAGAAACTTATAAAGGCCATAAGGCTGTGTACCTGTTGTGTTTGAGTGTATACATTTCTATTTTGTAATAGAAGTGGAAATTTATGTTATTATTGAGTTCATGTTTTCAACTCTGAAGTTTTCGCTAGAATGCTCTGTGTTAGGATGCGATGTTCTTGATATTATTTTGTGACGTCTCCGCCTGTTTGTGGAGTATGATGTGAGACTCCGACCAGACCCTCTATTATATCCTACGTGACGGGTAGAGGTGTTACACTTAGCCTATACTTTTTGGGGTGTTACACCCGACGAGGAAAATTGGAAGAAGTCTTAAGATGCCACATCTGCCACTGCCAAAAGCCTTCTTATTTTTGGTGTGCATGAACCTCATGTTGATTTCAACTCCGTTGGGGGGGGGCTTATTTTCACCGGACAAGCGGTTACGACCGTATGAACCCGACCTTAATTAAGGTCCGGTTCATACGGTTGTAACTACTTTACCAGTGAAAATAAATCCCCCCAAATAGAGCCTTCATTCAATTACATGTAGCATCACACTAACACAGTTTCTCAGATTTTACTATGACATTTTGATTTCTCTTTCATTCTTTCTTTCCATTCTTCCGTGAGTTCGATCCTCTATACAAATTTTTGCAATATCTTAAATTTCTTTGGGCATCTAGATTTGATTTTATGATACACATTCGCACCAACACCATTGCTAATGAGCGCAATTTTGCTAGTAGAAGTCATCTTCCCGGCACAATGGATTTTATGATACACATTCACACAGTCACCCAACACTATTTCTATAGGTAGAATTCATTTTGCATTCCCTCCATTTCTTCCAAACCAAACATGGCCACGAGTAACTGAAAAAGATGATGAAAACGGTCAAGTCACTACATAAAAACTTAGGTTGCGTTTGGCGCGGCTTATCGTAGCTTATTTTCTCCTGTGAGGTTGGACAAAAACATCATTGTCATAGAATGTATGTATGGTATTACAAATGTTTCTATCATTACAACAAAAAATTAGTTTGGGGCATAAGATTTTGGCATGACAATGACATTTTTGTTCATCCTCAACGAAACAAATAAGTCACGATAAATCGCGCCAAACGGAGCCTTATTTGAATCATTCTGTCTAATTCCCTATAATTCTAAGAAATATTGAATAATTATAACAAACAAACAGGGAAATTTTAAATGGTTCTAATTTAGAGTTATAAAAGCTCAGGTATCTTTTACTTATGTGTTTTGATTGGTGATTCTAACACCCATCTTTTACTTCTGTGCTTGTATTGAATTCAGAGTTTGTTTTGATTTTGGAAAAATAGAGTCAGCTTGATTGCACTCCTTTTGAAATTGTTCCTCTATTGGTTTTGAAAGGTATGTTTTAGTTTTTAATTTAATTTAATGTGGTTTATTTCATTCGTTTTTTATTGATTTAATTCTTGCTTTCTTTTTAATGTCAATTAATATGGATTGAATTGTGGTTGTGATTTTGTGAGTTGTGATGGAGAAGGTTTTTTCAAAATCAATAGCAAAGAACATAAAGTGTAAGAGACCTCAAATCGAGTTTAACTTGGACAACTTATCCACCTGAAATATTACTTTTAATAATTTTGAATTAAAAAAATCATCAAAAATTTATATTCTTTACTTGGTGTCCGAATCCGATGAAAATCCTGAGTCCGCTACTGCATCCAAGTACAAACAATAAAAATTAATTTATTTTGAAAAACACTCTTATGCACAAACTGTCGAAACAATTTTCAGCTTATTCATTAATGTTTTTATAACAACTTTATTTAATCAGCTCATTTCGATCAACAACTGTTCATCAGCTGTCTCAAACATAACCTAAATTGTGAAGTATTTATGCTTGCTCGTGTCATTTAAATATTTTTGCAACATCTTTTTTTATGTATATGTTATATTAAAAAAATGTATTATTTTATAACTAAAGTCATTCAACTTTTATTAATTAACATGAAAAATCGCATCTAAGTCAGCATTGCATCAAAATTGTGACATGTGTTTGTAACTATTGATAGTATTGTTGGTTGTAGTGCCAACCTGATTACCTGAATACGGATCTCTTGCTCACCGTAGAATCTTGCTATTGCGCTAAGGGCGATCATGAGCGAATTTTTTGGTTAAGGGAAACGTTCTCTGTTTTGGGAGCGAGTAAAAAGATGGTCACTGAATGACCGATCTAATCATTAACAATAAATGTGTGAAAAAAATAAAAAAAGTCAAGTACACGCTTGATCGGATGGCGAGTAGGATTGATCCAACGACGAGCAGGCAGCTCGCCCTCTGGCCTCCTCAAAAAACGCTACCTGTAACCAAAAAAAAATTCGACACACACTTGTAGCGCATATCCATGATTCAGTAATTCCAGTAATCCTTAATTGAGTATTCTTCCTTGAAAAACATGTGCTAAGCACAGTAACCGGACACAAAAGTGTGATGGGCTGCCGCATACAAATCATTTTGAATATCACGTGATAGTTAATTCCCTCGATGTAGTGTAATTCGGGTCGGTTTAGATCGGTTCCATCAAAAATCGATCCCTATTGTTTCAGTTCCACTATTTTGGAATCACAGCTGATCTAAATATTCAAAATTTAGAATAATACCCATACCAAAATATTCAAAATTTTGTCTTGAAGTGCCCGGTTCAATTCGGGATCGGTTCTCGGTTCTTCGGTTCTTTTTGTACACCCTACTAGCGCAATGACTTCTTTTATTTGGATGTTCTGGTGCGAGATACTTTAATTGTGAATTCATATTTTATTTACAAATCAGCGTCACGCTTCATAAATCTGGACCCTAATTTCTAATTGGAGCGCGGATTCAAAAATTACTCGAGCAAGAATTCCGTATTCAAGCTAGTTTGCACAGCAACCAACAACACTATCAATAACCACAAACACATTAAAAAAGATAATAACTATGTGCAGGTCCACTTTGACTATATGCAGGTCACACAATTTCATAACGTTTACGTGTCCACCACCTATACGGGTTCATCGCTTCTTATGATTTTTAAGGGTGTTGTTATAAGCAAATCACATTTCGCTTCTAGCAAACCAAAAATATTCAAAATAGTAATATTTATGTTATTTAAAATAGATTATAGCAAACCTTATTTTCCTTCACGCTTTTTCGAACTGCGTCTTCTACGTGCATTTTTATGAGAAGTGTTCAACACAAAAGTTGTAGATCTCGATGAGATCGTAGATCTCGATAAGTTGCAAGATCTACACCTCTCTTGTTGAACACTTTTTGATTTGAAGCCGTTTAGGCCCCCGATTTGGCCTCCGAAAAAAGTCACGCCGAACGCCGGCGTCCGTACATTTGTTCGGCGTGACTTTTTTTTCCTGGAGCCAAATCGGGGTTTCTAAACTGCTTCAAATCAAAAGGTGTTCAACATGAAAGTTGTAGATCTCGTCGAGATCTACAACTTTCATGTTGAAAACTTCTCATGAAAATGAACGTATAAGACGCAGTTCAAAAAGAACATATATTCTTATATACACTTAACTCGTATATACATCACACCTTTATAGGAATTAGAAACCATTTTTTGAGACACTTGCAACTCAATTTCTAAGCCAAATGATATAGTATAGTACAAATATTTATTTTGGGGAGTTTTTTTTTTTTAATTTGAGTGATTTGCTAGTAACCAATTGGTTTTCAAATAGTCATTTTCAAATTTTATGATTTGGAGACAATGAAAATGAGTTGGCTAATAACACCACTAATTTTTAATTTGACCTGCATTTATCCTTGAACTGCACATAGCTGAAAATAACCTGCATATAACATGACCATATAAATAACATCAATTTTAAAAAAAAAAAAATTATTAGGGGAAAAAATGAAAATGCCATCTTTCATTCTAAGACTTTGTTTGGTTCGACGGGAGGAGACGGGGCGGGAGGAGACGACACCGCCGATCAAAAAGCTAGGAGGAGGCCTCCGTTCGAAAATCTCATTTTTTTCACAGTTTTTAAGGGTGCGGCGGAGGGAAATGGAGCAAATGCCGTCAAAAAACGTTTATTTACCCGCTGTCCAGCAACACTTGCCCCAAACGGCCGGCAAAAATGCCCCGCTAAACTATGCCCAAGCATTTTACAGTCGCCGGCCACCTCATTCACATGTTGTCGTACTATTGAAATTTAATTAAATTAAAATAATTAATTATTAAATGACGTTGACTGCTTTATGCTACTGAATTGAAAATTATTTTTGTCGCTTTCTCTCTCAATTTGTTAATATTATGTCTTCTTCCAATAAACTTTAAACTAAATTTAAAATGCTGTCACTATTAATTGTCTAAAAGGCGCTCTACTTTACTGTATTTCAAAGGCATACAAGTAAGGCCATTAGGACGTATTTTTTAAAAAAATTTATTTTTTTATGGGTATTGATATTAGCAATGCAATTTTAACTATCCGCACTTAAAATTTAAGTTTTTTTCGAATTTTTGAAATTCCTATTAGCAAATACTACACAAGAATTATTCCTTATTCACACTCGCTCCTCTTGTGCTTCCGCCTTCCGTCCAAATCATTATTCTGTTGGCGATCCTTCCTCCTCTCTTTTCGTCCGGCCGGAAGGGCTCCAAATCCGGCAAATGTTTCTCCTCCATTTTCCAAGCAACGTTCTTTATCCCGACGCGTTCTCTTCCATTATCCGCCGGCTATCTTTTCCACATCTGGCGATCTCTTTTCCTCTTAGCCGCGGTGCTTCTCTATTCTGTGATTTTCAAACGCTCATTCCTTCTCCAGGCGATGGTGCTCTGCTCCCCTATTTTTTCAATTTTTTTGTGCGGATAGCTTTTGTGCTTGCAGATAGCCAATTTTAAAATCAACTCAATCTTTCGGCGAGTGGAGACTCTCCCGATTCAACTACACAAAACCACAAGAACACAAATTATTCAATATAACATAACTCAAACTAAGCTCAGCTATTTATAGAAATCATAACTGGGTAAATTATAAAACTACCTCTAATATAAAGTAGGAATGCATCATTTACCCAGTTATGAATTCAATAAATAGTTGGGCTTAGTTTGAGTTATGTTATGTTGAATGATTTGTGTGTTCTTGTGATTTTGTGCAGCAGAATCAAGAGAGTCTCCTCTTGCCGGAAGATCGAGCTATTCAGGGCTGTTGTCATTATGTGAGATCAGTTATCTTGTAGTCATTCCTCTCAATGTTACAATCCATTCTACTTATTTTGTCTTGAGAATCGTTTAGATCGTATCACAAAGAGTTTCGAATCACCTGGAGGATACTTCAAAATATCGGAGATAGACTGGATTTCGCTGATGATGTTGATGAGAAGCGGGTTTTCTCACGAGACTGGGAGCGGCGATTTTGGGAGCGAGGAAGAGGGAGTGGGTCTCGGGAATTAGGGCTGAGGGTTTTGGGTTATTAATGGGGTGCTATTAGCGGTGTGATTCAGAAGACAGATTTTTTTTTAAAAAAAAAGTAAAGATTTGATTACTTTTAGGGGTGCTAATAGCCGATTTTGAGGTGCTATTAACATTCCTAAGAAATAAACCTCCATTTGAGATCTAGATGAAGAGAATCTGATGGTTAACAAACGTCTTAAAAACTACGAATCTTGACTTATTTCATTTTTAACTTTATAATAAGAATAATTAGCAGCTTCCTAAACCGAGTTATGTGAATAGACGTTGATCAACTTGCATCAAGTCGCCTTCCTCTACCGTTGGACGAAAAAGCTCCGAGATAGTCCCTCCTGATGGAAGCTTAAACTTTGCAAGTTCATCTTCCTCTAACTTTTCGATCTTTCCTTGCACCTGATTCAAAAAATTATACCACTTGATTCAAAAAATTATACCACACACTCACACCCACACCCACACCCCACACACACACACACACACACACACATATATACGAGTGACAGGCACGGGCCTCCGGCCCGATGGCTACGCGCCACAGTACCCAGCTGGCGACGGCGGGCTTCACCCGCCCACGTCTTCGCCCGCCGTCGCCGGGCTTTGCCCGTTTCACCTGCATGTTATTTATAATAAAACATTTAATAAATTTAAATAATAAAATATATAATAAAAAATTTTATATAAATATTAAAACAAATGGCGGACCCGCAAGCCGGCCAGCCCGCGAAAAATCCGCAAGCCCCCCGCAAAAACAGCAAGACAGACCGCACGCCAGCCAGCGGACCCGTAAGTCGGCCAGCCCGCGAAAAACCCGACCCGCAAGCCTAGCCCGTGAAAAACCGCAAGCTAGCCCGCACGCCCGCCAACGGACCCGCAAGCAGGCCAGCCCGCGAAAAAACCCGACCCGCAAGCCCAGCCCGTGAAAAACCGCAAGCTAGCCCGTGCTATTAGCGGTGTGATTCAGAAGACAGATTTTTTTAAAAAAAAGTAAAGATTTGATTACTTTTAGGGGTGCTAATAGCTGATTTTGAGGTGCTATTAACATTCCTAAGAAATAAACCTCCATTTGAGATCTAAATGGAGAGAATCTGATGGTTAACAAACGTCTTAAAAACTACGAATCTTAACTTATTTCATTTTTAACTTTATAATAAGAATAATTAGCAGCTTCCTAAACCGAGTTATGTGAATAGACGTTGATCAACTTGCATCAAGTCGCCTTCCTCTACCGTTGGACGAAAATGCTCCGAGATAGTCCCTCCTGATGGAAGCCTAAACTTTGTCAATTCATCTTCCTCTAACTTTTCGATCTTTCCTTGCACCTGATTCAAAAAATTATACCACCTGATTCAAAAAATTATACCACACACACACCCACACCCAAACCCACACTCACACCCACACCCACACCCCACACACACACACACCACACACACACACACACACACACACACACACACACATATATACGAGTGACAGGCACGGGCCTCCGGCCCGATGGCTACGCGTTACAGTACCCACACACACACACACATACACACACACATATATATATATATATACGAGTGACAGGCACGGGCCTCCGGCCCGATGGCTTCGCGCCACATTACCCGGCTGGCGACGGCGGGCTTCGCCCGCCCCCGTCTTCGCCCGCCGTTGACGGGCTTTGCCTGTTTCACCTGCATGCTATTTTAATAAATTTAAATAAATAAAATATATAATAAAATTTTTTATATAAATATTAAAACAAATGGCGGACCCGCAACCCGGCCAGCCCGCGAAAAACCAGCAAGCCCCCCGTAAAAACAGCAAGACAGCCTGCACGCCAGCCGGCCAGCCCGCGAAAAACCCAACCCGCAAGCCCAGCCCGTGAAAAACCGCAAGCCAACCCGCACGCCAGCCAACGGACCCGCAAGCAGGCCAGCCAGCGAAAAACCCGACCCGTAAGCCCAGCCCGTTAAAAACCGCAAGCCAGCCTGTGCTATTAGCGGTGTGATTCAGAAGACAGATTTTTTAAAAAAAAGTAAAGATTTGATTGCTTTTAGGGGTGATAATAGCCGATTTTGAGGTGCAATTAACATTCATAAGAAATAAACCTCCATTTGAGAATCTGATGGTTAACAAACGTCTTAAAAACTACGAATCTTGACTTATTTCATTTTTAACTTTATAATAAGAATAATTAGCAGCTTCCTAAACCGAGTTATGTGAATAGACGTTAATCAACTTGCATCAAGTCGCCTTCCTCTACCGTTGGACGAAAAAGCTCCGAGATAGTCCCTCCTGATGGAAGCCTAAACTTTGCCAGTTCATCTTCCTCTAACTTTTCGATCTTTCCTTGCACCTGATTCAAAAAATTATACCACACACACACCCACACATACCCACACCCACACCCACACACCCACACACACATATATACGAGTGACAGGCACGGTCCTCCGGCCCGATGGCTACGCGCCACAGTACCGCCCCCCCCCCCCCCCCCCCCCCCCCCACACACAGATATATATATATATATAATTATATATATATATATATATATACACACGAGTGACAGGCACGGGCCTCCGGCCCGATGGCTACGCATCACAGTACCCAGCTGGCGACAGCGGGATTCGCCCGCCCCCGTCTTCGCCCGCCGTCGCCGGGCTTTGCCCGTTTCACCTGCATGCTATTAATTTATAGTAAAACATTTAATAAATTTAAATAAATAAGATATATAATAAAATTTTTTATATAAATATTAAAACAAATGGCGGACCCGCAAGCCGGCCAGCCCGCGAAAAACCCGCAAGCCCCCCACAAAAACAGCAAGACAGCCCGCACGCCAGCCAGCGGACCCGTAAGCCGGCCAGCCCATGAAAAACCCGACCCGCAAGCCCAACCCGTGAAAAACCGCAAGCCAACCCGCACGCTCGCCAACGGACCCGCAAGCAGGCCAACCCGCGAAAAACCCGACCCGCAAGCCCAGCCCGTGAAAAACCGCAAGCCCAGCCCGTGAAAAACCGCAAGCCAACCTGTGTTATTAGCGGTGTGATTCAGAAGACAGATTTTTTAAAAAAAAGTAAAGATTTGATTGCTTTTAGGGGTGCTAATAGCCGATTTTGAGGTGCTATTAACATACCTAAGAAATAAACCTCCATTTGAGATCTAAAAGGAGAGAATCTGATGGTTAACAAACGTCTTAAAAACTACGCATCTTGACTTATTTCATTTTTAACTTTATAATAAGAATAATTAGCAGCTTCCTAAACCGAGTTATGTGAATAGACGTTGATCAACTTGCATCAAGTCGCCTTCCTCTACCGTTGGACGAAAAAGCTCCGAGATAGTCCCTCCTGATGGAAGCCTAAACTTTGCCAGTTCATCCTCCTCTAACTTTTCGATCTTTCCTTGCACCTGATTAAAAAAATTATACCACCTGATTCAAAAAATTATACCACACACACACACACACACACACACCCACACCCACACCCACACCCACCCACCCACACACACACACACACACATATACGAGTGACAGGCAAGGGCCTCCGGCCCGATGGCTACGCGCCACAGTACCCACACACACACACATATATATATATATATATATATATATATATATATATATATATATATATATATATATATGGCCTCCGGCCCGATGGCTACGCGGCACATTACCCGGCTGGCGACGGCGGGCTTCGCCCCCCCCCCCCCCCCCCCCCCCCCCCCCCCCCCCCCCCCCCTCGTCGCCGGGCTTTGCCCGTTTCACCTGCATGCTATTTATAATAAAACATTTAATAAATTTAAATAAATAAAATATATAATAAAATATTTTATATAAATATTAAAACAAATGGCGGATCCGCAAGCCGGCCAGCCCGTGAAAAACCCGCAAGCCCCCCGCAAAAACAGCAAGACAGCCCGCACGCCAGCCAGCGGACCCGTAAGGCGGCCTGCCCGTGAAAAACCAGACCCGCAAGCCCAGCCCGTGAAAAACCGCAAGCCAGCCCGCACGCCAGCCAACGGACCCGCAAGCAGGCCAGCCCGCGAAAAACCCGACCTGCAAGCCAAGCCCGTGAAAACCATAAGCCAGCCCGCACGCCAGCCAGCGGACCCGCAAGCAGGCCAGCCCGCGAAAAATCCGACCCGCAAGCCCAGCCCGTGAAAAATCGCAAGCCAGACAGCCCAAATTGTTCAAGCAATAACTGCAGAATTTTCAATATATATCCGAAAAATCGCACTGAACGGGCGGTGTGGGACTAAAACAGGTGGGTGAACAGTGCACCCGCCTGTTTTACTCCCACACCGCCAGTTCGGTGAAGTTTTTCGGGTATATATTAAATATTTTTCATTAATGGTTTGAAGCAATGTGTGTTTGTTGAATTGCGGGCGGACTGGCTTGCTGTTTTTCGCGGGCTGGGCTTGCGGGTTTTTCGTGGGCTGGCCTGCTTTGCGGGTCTGCCTGGTTTAGGATATCTATAAAAAACTGTGGAGAGATGGTTGGTTTGATCCAACGGTTCATGATCAAAATTATGAAATTCGACGGCCACCTAATTATCCTTTAATTTTGAACTCATGTTATCTATAGACCACCATATTTCTTTATAATATGGTATATGTATATATATATCGTGTATTTATATTATCTTAAAAGGGAAACAAATTTTTTGATTCAACATTTTGATTTTCTGATTTTACCCTCTCTTTATTATTTGAATTTTCAATTTCTTTAATTTATTTATTTTTAAATTTTAAAAAATATGTTCTCACTTAAAATAAAAAAAATATACTCTCCGCATCGCTCGCAAACCCCCATAAATAAAGAAAAAAAGAGCAACGAGAGAACACCGGATCCGGATCCTCTTCATTTCAAATGAAATGGAGGGGGTCCATTTCAAGCTTTAATGGACAAGATAGGTCCAAACAAAATCTTGTGTTCAGGATTTTTTAGAATAAAAAATAATATAAAAGGCTAGGAATGACTGAACCCCTTGAATCAAAAAGCAATCCATCATGATCATGAAATGGATCCCCTCCATTTCATTTGAAATGGAGAGGATCCTGATATCAGGTGGTTTGCTAGCCATGAGAGCATCAATCCCGTCTGAACAATATTGCGACCAGAATATTCTCGTGTGAGCCACTTGGAACTCTGGTGCACTGTCACTATCAGAACACTGTAGTGATTGGCAATGCCTGCAACACTTATATTAATATTAGTATAAATAGCTAATATCAGTGGCAGCAATGCACCAGTAATTTGCATTCTCTCTCTCTCTCTCTCTCTCTCTCTCTCTTTAATAAAATGGAGGGCGTTGCCAAAGTAGCGGCTGACAGTATAAATATGGAGATTCTCCCCTTCATCCGTAGATACCAGAGCGGCCGTATCGACCGCCTCAGTCCGGCGAAACTGGTGCCGCCCTCCGTCGACCCTCGCACCGGCGTCTCATCACGGGATGTCGTCATCAACCCAGAGGCTCGCCTGAGCGCCCGCCTCTACCTCCCGCCGACGGCCGTCATCTCCAAGTCCCCTCCGAACAAGAAGCTGCCCGTCATAGTGTACTACCACGGCGGCGGCTTCTGCACCTTCTCCGCATCCTCCTCCCCCTATCACTCTTATCTCAACTCCCTCGTTGCCGAGGGAGAGCTCGCTGCCGTGTCGGTCGACTACAGACTCGCGCCGGAGCACCCTCTCCCGGCGGCCTACGACGACTCCTGGGAGTCGCTTCTCTGGGTGGCGGAGCACGCCTACGGCGGTCGGGGCATCGACCGCCGCCTCGCTGATTGCGGCGACTTCAGCAAGATCTTTCTCGCCGGCGACAGTGCCGGAGCGAACATAGTGCACAACATGGGGATGAGGCTTGGGGAGAATGGGATGGAGGTGGAAGGGCTGGCGTTGGTGCACCCTTACTTTTGGGGAGGGAGAGGATTCCGGCGAGAAATAAGGGGACGCAGCCGCCGCCGCCGTCGTTGTCGGCGCTGAAAGGCGAGGACTTTGATGCTCTGTGGCCGTTCGTGTGCCCCGGGAGCCCGGGACTTGATGACCCGAGGGTAAACCCGATGGCGGCCGGCGCGCCGAGCCTGGCGGCATTGGGGAGCCGGCGGGTGCTGGTGACTGTGGCCGAGAGGGATTTGTTCAGGGAGAAGGGGAGAGAGTACTACCAGATGATGAGGGCGTGCGGGTGGGGAAGGGAGGCGACGTTCTACGAGACGAAGGGGAAGGATCACGTCTTCCATATTTTCCGGCGGCCCGACCAGGCCGCCGCCGAGTTAATGCGGCGTTTGGTTGGATTCTTTAAGGAGGAGAGCGTTCAGGGGAGATACTCCATGTTAATGGGGTCCATGGGCATCTGCCAAAGCGTCTGACTAGTTGCGTGTGAAATTAAGCAGAGTCATCTCATCTGATATTCTATGACGCAGTTATTTTCTCGAAATTCTGCATTATTTTAAAAGTTCTGTGAGTGTTAATTGTGAAATATGACAGTATTTTAATTCATAATGTTGTTATTTTTTTTTGGAGGAACCAACAGCTTAATGTGCGTCAATACCGTGTTCTTATGTGCGAGAGAAACACACTTAAAAATTTCTACAACCCAAAAGGATGTTGTTTTTGATAGATGTTTAAATAAATCTAGCCTTGTTATTGTTGAAGGCTCCGCTCAAGATAGTTCACTAAGCCTCATCAAATGTGGAATGGCCTTATATAGTATCTCCAGCGTAGAGCCGTTACACCCTAGTGACACGAAACTCATTGGGTCGTTCCGAGTCGGTCCAGACACGCGCGGACATATAAGCCAAATATCCTAACAATCTCCTCCTATGTCCGCAGTGAAACCGACGTCAGTAAAGGGGGTGGTGTGTGTAATGTTCAACCAGAATTCGACTCAATACACAACCGTGTCCATCACACTTGTCAGAACATATTGGACGTTTAAACAAAGCAGTTGTATGCAGCATAAGAATAAACAGAACAGCTCAGCAACATCATAACAAAGTCAAAAGTACAATCACAGCACAGGTACCAGAACACTTAGTGTCTCATGACCAACAAAAGAGCAAGAAAGTCCAAACAAAACAAGTGAAAGAAAGGAGAGCTAAATAGTGCTCTAAGCAGAAGAAAAAAGAAACCAGACAAACACTCTAGACATCATCGTCCAGCAGGTCATCCTCCTCTGGATCCCAACCTACAAGTGCTCCTCCATCGGCAGCAGCCCCTGTAATTTCCAACAGAGAAGTTCATTTAGAATGAATTCAACCTTGGAAAATGTAATAGTATCTAGTTCTACTTATATGAACGTAGTACAGTATGAGAAAGCATGTGTAGAGCATTTAGGTTCTACCTCAGAATCCATTATCTGTTTTCAAGGAAACGATGTTATGGACTTCTGGACACCGCAGCTGTATCTGTGTTCCTATGTGGAATGTCACGTGTACAACCCCATATTCGTTGGGAGGGATCCAAAGGCTTCAATGGTCAGGATTGGGCTAGTCTCAGGCTAGCCTCGGGTTAACCCTAAGGCATATTTGGGGAGTTCTCGTCCTGTAGGAGCTCTCGCCAAGGGCAGGCGAAAGCTGAGGAAACCAGGGCAGATAGTCGAGCTCTCGGCATAAGAGATCGTCGACCGACCGAAGCAGAGGGCCTGACTGCGGAAGCTCCCGCCTTAGGGAGAGCTCCCGCCCAGGGCAGGCGAGAAGGCCTTAGGTGAACCTTCTTTCGCATTAACATCATGACTACCTAGCGCGAGAACCTTCCTGGCAGGAGTTCTCGCCAAGGCGGGCCTAGAGGGGATCCAGCGAGAGCCTTCTAGGCCGGGGGTCTCGCCAAGTGGGCCCACGGGGTGGGACCCGGAGTCCAGAGAAGATTATTTTATTATTATCCCGAGGTAAAATTACCCAAACGCCCTTAGGAGAACAGCGGGATTTGGCTATTGGCAGACCCCTCAGGGGTATTTTAGTACTTTCAGGTCAAAGGAAGACTATAAAAAGACCCATAGGGGCTCTTTGGAAGGCAGGGCTCTCATTTTTCCTCCAACTCTAGTGCCTTCTGAAGAGCTCCCAGCCCAGCATTTGGCTTTGGAGGGGAAGCTCTCAGAGATCTTCCGGGTGTGTGGTGGGACCTCCTAGCTGAGGCTTTGGGTCTGTGTTAGGGCCTTAGCAGCCTGTCAGGGGTCGAGGTTTGAGAGAAGTAAGCATTGACTGCACTTTGGTTCGTGAACATTTGTTGAGGTTATTTTTGGCTTCAACAGTTCTGGTGCGGTGAGCGTGGACGCAGCCGGTGTAAGAAAATCTCGAGTTAAGTCCCATGGCAGGAGGCGAAGGTGAAGGATCAGGCGCAGGAGGATCCCCCACCCGGGTGGACGAGGCGACGAAGAAGATGTTTGAGGACTTCAGGCGAGAAGTCATGCAGACGATCAACTTGGCCTTCTCGGCAAGGAATGAGTGGGAGACGCCGCAGGTTCCGGTGGAGGTGGTTCCGCTGCTAGGCGAGAACGCTCCAGGGCAGCGCCCCGGGAAGGAGGTCCCGGTGGAGGCAGGCGAGAGGGACGTAGCCGCGCGGGAGCTTTTCCCAGGCCAGCGTCTCGAGAAGGAGCTTCCGGCGGATCTGGGCGAGAAGGAGGCGACGGTGCGGGAACTCTTCCCCGGGCATGGTCTCGCGGATCGGTCCAGCCAACCGAGGACGCGAGACGGGCCATCTCGCCAGGCGGGAGGCGAGACCCCCTTTAATGAGCTCATTGTCTCGGCTCCAGTGCCGGAGGGGTTCCGGGAGCCGGACATGACCTACTACACCGGGAAGGATGACCCGGTTCAGCACGTGCAATGGTTCGAGGACGTGGTGTCCATCAGGCAAATGTCGGATGCCTTTAAGTGCAGGCTTTTCGCCATCACTCTGAAAGAGAAGGCCAGGGACTGGTTCCACCAGTTGCCGGCGAGTTCCATCTACAGTTTTGAAGATCTGCGCAGAGGTTTCTTGTTGAGGTTCTCGACTTCAAAGAAGCGGAAGAAGGAGGCTGAATGCCTGTTTGCAGTAAGGCAAGGGCCGGAAGAGACGCTGGGTCACTATGTCGACCGGTTCCAAGAGGAGGTTCTCCTGGTCCAGGAGGTCCCGGGGTACGCGCTGATGCTTGCCTTCACCCTGGGGCTGAGACCAGGGTTTTTCAGCATGGAGTTGAAGAGAGTGCCCCCTCTCTCTTTTGAGGAGCTCATGGAGAGGGCGGCGAAGGAGATAGACTTTGAGAGGGCAAACCCTGCGTTTGCGAGGAAGCTGGCCAGGTTGGACGAGGATGATGTGAAGGAGCCGGTAGTGGAAAGGCAGAGAGAGCAGAGGGAGCCGAGGGAAGATAGGAGAAGAGAAGAGCCCCGAGGGCAGGGACAGCAGCATAGGGGGGCCAGGGAGCCGAACAACCGACTGGGTTGGAGGCCTCAGGAGGGTCGCCCCCAGGGCCAAGGAGGACTTCAGGGAAGAGATAACTTCCGGGAGCAAAGAAGGCTGGAGCAGGGAGGATGGCGACAAGGACCAAGGGGTCATTTCCCACCACCGCAGGAGGCCATGGAGGTGGGAAGAGGAAGAGGAAGAAGATTTCGGGGAGCCGGAAGAAGGGGAGGAGGAGAAGGAAGAGGGGGCAGGGAGGCGTTGCCCTATTGTGACTTCCATCAGGAGGAAGGTCACGCAACGGCCACCTGCCCAGAGTTTCTGGAGATTAGAGGGGCCAGAGTGGCCGGAAGACAAGATCCGCCTGTAAGGATCGTTGAAGTACAGCGGGAAGAGGTGGAGGACAGATGTGAAGACAGGATTGACGTGGGGACCCGAGGAGGGATCGGAGTGATCCACGGGGGAGTGGGGATCGAGGCAACCCGCAAGGGGAGCCTTCAAACCATGTTCCGCCGAGGGGTCGCCTCGACCTCCCAGGCTCCACCCCCAGAGGAGAAGATCACTTTCTCATCCGCGGATATGCCAGACTACGAGGATCCGTTCTGCGACGCGCTTGTGATCCAGACAGCGATAGAAAACTACACCGTCTCCCGGATACTGGTGGATAATGGGAGCTCGGTGAACGTGATCTTCAAGAAGGCCTTCGATGAGATGGGGGTGGAAGGAAAGAGGGTCCTGGCTTCTGATGGACCGCTTTTTGGCTTCTCCGGAGAAAGGAAAGAAGTGGAAGGGGGAGTGGGCCTGCATGTGAGGCTTGGGGGCGTCTCACGGAACTGTCGGTTCGTGATCGTAGACGCCCCGAGTAGTTACAATGCCATCTTTGGACGTCCCCTCATCAGCGCCTTTCGCTGCGTACCCTCCTCATATCACCAATGCCTCAAGTTCAACAATGGAGGGGTGCAGGTTAGGATCAGGGGGGATCCGAAGATGGCAAGGCAATGCTATGTGACGGCGGTTAATACCGTGTCGTGGATGGCGGAGGCAGAGGAGTTGGAGAAGGAGATGGCTGAGCAGGAAGGGGTTGAGAAAGGGGAGATAAGCCTGGGAGAGGCGATGGAGGTTGTTGAGGAGTTGACAGAGGTGGAGGAGATCAGCCTGGAAGAGGCGAGAGGAGTGATGGATGAAGAAGAGCAGAGGCAGGAGGAGAGTCTGGAGGAGGCGATGGAAGTTGATGAGGTTGGGGGAGAGGAGCTCGAGTTTGAGCAGGAAGAGGCAAGGGTAAGTTGGGAGCGGTCGGGGCTGGAGCCGGCCGAAGAAGTGGTGGAGATGGAGGTGCTTACAAGAGCGGGGGAGGCGCAAAGGATTCGGATCAGCGGAGGCTTGAGCCTCGAGGATCAGGAGCGGATGCGAGCCTGCATCCAAAGCAACGTCGACATCTTCGCTTGGAGCGCGGCAGACATGCCGGGCATCGACGCGGACGTGGCCTGTCATCACTTGAACCTGGATCCCAGAGCCCGCCCCATACGCCAAAAGATGAGGGCCATCGCCACCAAGCTAGAAGCCCCCATCCGAGAGGAGGTCAAAAAGCTCCTGGACGCAGGCTTCATCTCAGAGATCCAGTATCCAGGCTGGATCTCCAACGTGGTAATGGTAAAGAAGGGAGGAGGAAAATGGCGCATGTGTGTTGATTTTTCTTTATTAAATAAATCATGTCCCAAGGATTGCTACCCCTTGCCTCGGATCGACGCGCTGGTTGACTCAGCCGTTGGTTTTTCTCTTATGAGTTTTTTAGATGCATTTTCAGGTTACCACCAGATCCGGATGCACCCTCCTGATGTCAAGGATGTTTCCTTCATCACGAGAGAGGGATGCTTCAGCTATAAGATGATGCCCTTCGGATTGAAGAACGCAGGGGCGACGTACCAACGCATGATGGATCGAATCTTTCGAGATCAAAGGGGAAGGAACCTGGAGGTCTATGTGGATGACCTCATGGTCAAGAGCAAGTGTGTTGATTCCCACCTGCGAGACTTGGAGGAGACATTTGCCACCCTGCGAAGGTTCAAGATGAGGTTGAACCCCTTGAAGTGCGTCTTCGGGGCTAGTCGCGGGAAATTCCTCGGACACCTCTTGACTCCCGCGGGGGTAGAGCCTAACCCCGATAAGGTTAAGGCTATCCTAGACCTGGAATCGCCTCGCAGTGCCAAGGAGGTCCAGCGCTTGACCGGGAAGTTGGCCGGGCTAAGCAGGTTCCTCTCTCGGTCAGGGGATAGATGTTCCTCTTTCTTCAAAGTACTTCGTGGCAACCAAGCATTCGAATGGACGGTCGAGTGTGAAGAGGCATTTCAGGGGCTGAAGAGACAACTCTCCCAAGCTCCGTTACTTCAAACCCCGAAGGAAGGGGAGGACCTAGCCTTGTATCTCGGAGTGGGGGGAGAGGCAGTGAGCTCCGTCTTGGTTAGGGAAGAGGGGAAGAAACAGTTACCCGTCTATTATGTCAATCGAATCTTTAAAAAGGCGGAGCTCCGATACCCCATCCTGGAGAAGCTAGCGTATGCTTTGGTCATCTCAGCTAGGAAGCTTCGCCCTTACTTTCAAGCACACTCGATTAGGGTGGTAACCGACCATCCCCTTCGCAAGGTCTTGGAGGGGGTGGAACATTCAGGAAGGTTGGCAAAGTGGTCCATCGAACTAAGCGAGTTCGACATTTCTTTCGTCCCGAGGCTCTCCATCAAGGCCCAGGCCGTAGCGGATTTTCTGGCGGACTATGTTACCGAGGCCGAGGTTGAAGAACCAAGGCCGCAAGAAGCGTGGAAGATGGTGGTCGACGGGGCCTCAGTAAGGCACTCCCTGGGAGGAGGTGTGGTGTTGGTAAGCCCTTAGGGAGTTACCATAGAGCAAGCAGTGACTTTCCATTTCCCTGTAACCAATAACCAAGCGGAGTATGAGGCTGTGATCGCTGGCCTTCGCTTGGCAAAGGAGCTGGAAATCCAGGATGTGGAGGCCTTCACCGACTCCATGGTGGTAGCATCGCAGATCCGAGGCGAGTTTGAGGCCCGGGAGCCTACCCTCGCAAGATATCTATCAAAGGTAAGAACTATTATTGGAGGTTTCCGTTCTTTTTCTATTCAACATGTTCCCAGGGAGGAAAGCATGGCAGCTGACCGGTTAGCAAAGTTCGGGCCTCGGGGTGGAGGTACCCTAACCGAACTATTTCGGCCAGCCATTGAAGAGGGAGAGGTGATGGAGGTGAATCGGCGGTCCTCATGGGTAGATCCGTTGGTGACCTTCTTGACCACAGGAGAACTGTCAAAAGAAGTCAAGGATGCAAAGAGCTTCAGGCACAAGGCGGCTCATTACCTGATGCTGGAGGGGAGCTTGCATCGGAAGATGTTGTCAGGGCTCCTCGCGAGATGCGTAACCGAGGAGGAAGTCCCGAGGATCCTGGAAGAGGTGCATTCGGGAGAATGCGGCAGTCATTCAGGGGGAAGGACATTGGAAGCAAGGGTGATAAGGCAAGGATATTTCTGGCGGACCTTAAGGAAGGATACAGCTGAATTCGCAAGGAGGTGTCGGAAGTGCCAAGTGCATGCTCCTCTGCAGCTCTTGCCCGCCCAAAGGCTTCGAAGCATCACGGCGCCATGGCCCTTCGCCATTTGGGGAATGGACCTGGTTGGACCCTTTCCTCCAGCTAGCGGACAGAGGAGGTTCCTCCTAGTTATGATTGACTACTTCTCCAAATGGCTGGAGATCAAGCCGTTAGCCAAGGTAACCTCCCAGGTCATCAGAAACTTCGTTTGGGGGGAAATCATTTGCAGGCACGGATTGCCCCAAGCGATAGTGACGGACAACGGTCCTCAGTTCGCCAGTGAAGAATTCATCAATTTCTGCACCCAATTGGGGATTGACCTCAGGTTCGCCTCTGTCCATCATCCTCGGAGCAATGGCCAGGTGGAGGCGGCAAACAAAGTCATCGTCAACTTGCTAAAAAAGAAGGTGGAGAACCTGAAGGGTAGCTGGGTGGAACAGCTCCCTTCCGTCCTGTGGGCCTTGCGAACAACTCCGAACACGGCCACAGGAGAGACCCCCTTCAAGCTCTCTCATGGGTGTGAGGCTGTCCTCCCTGTGGAGTTCGAGGTTAGGTCCCCAAGGGTCGCGGCCGCAGCTGAGGGAAGCGAAGCTTGGAGGTTGGAGAATGAGGAAGGGTTGCGCCTCTCATTAGATATGGTGGAAGAGCTGCGGGATGTTGCCTCCATCAGGCAAGAAGAAATAAAACGGCGAATGGCTCGGTACTTCGATAAGCACATCAGAGTCAAGCAATTCGCCGAGGGGGATCTAGTACTGAAAAAGGTCGACGCTGCGAGAAGGTCGGCCGCGGTTGGTAAGCTCAACCCTAGCTGGGAAGGGCCTTACATAGTAGAGAAGGCTCTGGTTAACGGAGGCTACTATCTCCAGGACGCGGAGGGAAGGACCTTGAGTCACACCTGGAATGGTGATGACCTGAAGCGCTTCTACCCGTAGGAGGGAAAGAAGGATTGTAGTGTTGTAAACAACTGTTGCATTTTCAATGAGTTTATTTCAAAATGTTGACTGTCGCTGAATAGGCAATCTTTATGTTTTAGTTTTAACTGGCTATGATCCCTCATCTCAGTGATAGAATAGGCCTGGTTGAAGGGATCTTCATCAACACCCCGAGCTCGGCTCGGCCCCAGGTAGACCCGCTGCGCAGGCTCTCATCTAGCTGGCAGGTCTGAAGGCTCGCCTGTGGGGGAGAGGTTTGGTTATCTTCATCAACACCCCGAGCTCGGCTCGGCCCCAGGTAGACCCGCTGCGCAGGCTCTCATCTAGCTGGCAGGTCCAAAGGCTCGCCTGTGGGGGAGAGGTTTGGTTATCTTCATCAACACCCCGAGCTCGGCTCGGCCCCAGGTAGACCCGCTGCGCAGGCTCTCATCTAGCTGGCAGGTCCGAAGGCTCGCCTGTGGGGGAGAGGTTTGGTTATCTTCATCAACACCCCGAGCTCGGCTCGGCCCCAGGTAGACCCGCTGCGCAGGCTCTCATCTAGCTGGCAGGTCCGAAGGCTCGCCTGTGGGGGAGAGGTTTGGTTATCTTCATCAACACCCCGAGCTCTGCTCGGCCCCAGGTAGACCCGCTGCGCAGGCTCTCATCTAGCTGGCAGGTCCGAAGGCTCGCCTGTGGGGGAGAGGTTTGGTTATCTTCATCAACACCCCGAGCTCGGCTCGGCCCCAGGTAGACCCGCTGCGCAGGCTCTCATCTAGCTGGCAGGTCCGAAGGCTCGCCTGTGGGGGAGAGGTTTGGTTATCTTCATCAACACCCCGAGCTCGGCTCGGCCCCAGGTAGACCCGCTGCGCAGGCTCTCATCTAGCTGGCAGGTCCGAAGGCTCGCCTATGGGGGAGAGGTTTGGTTATCTTCATCAACACCCCGAGCTCGGCTCGGCCCCAGGTAGACCCGCTGCGCAGGCTCTCATCTAGCTGGCAGGTCCGAAGGCTCGCCTGTGGGGGAGAGGTTTGGTTATCTTCATCAACACCCCGAGCTCGGCTCGGCCCCAGGTAGACCCGCTGCGCAGGCTCTCATCTAGCTGGCAGGTCCGAAGGCTCGCCTGTGGGGGAGAGGTTTGGTTATCTTCATCAACACCCCGAGCTCGGCTTGGCCCCAGGTAGACCCGCTGCGCAGGCTCTCATCTAGCTGGCAGGTCCGAAGGCTCGCCTGTGGGGGAGAGGTTTGGTTATCTTCATCAACACCCCGAGCTCGGCTCGGCCCCAGGTAGACCCGCTGCGCAGGCTCTCATCTAGCTGGCAGGTCCGAAGGCTCGCCTGTGGGGGAGAGGTTTGGTTATCTTCATCAACACCCCGAGCTCGGCTCGGCCCCAGGTAGACCCGCTGCGCAGGCTCTCATCTAGCTGGCAGGTCCGAAGGCTCGCCTATGGGGAGAGGTTTGGTTATCTTCATCAACACCCCGAGCTCGGCTCGGCCCCAGGTAGACCCGCTGCGCAGGCTCTCATCTAGCTGGCAGGTCCGAAGGCTCGCCTGTGGGGGAGAGGTTTGGTTATCTTCATCAACACCCCGAGATCGGCTCGGCCCCAGGTAGACCCGCTGCGCAGGCTCTCATCTAGCAGGCAGGTCCGAAGGCTCGCCTGTGGGGGAGAGGTTTGGTTATCTTCATCAACACCCCGAGCTCGGCTCGGCCCCAAGTAGACCCGCTGCGCAGGCTCTCATCTAGCTGGCAGGTCCGAAGGCTCGCCTGCGGGGGATAGGTTGGCTCTTGCGATACTTTGTTCTTAGCCACTTCTACGACACCCCGAGCTCGGCTCGGCCCCAGGTAGACCCGCTGCGCAGGCTCTCATCAAGCTAGCAGGTCCGACGGCTCGCCGGCGGGGTAGGGGTTTGATTGGTTGGAAAAATACGTGGGTAGGGCCCTGACCTAGACTGAAGGCAAGGCCCTAAAGGTCTCGGCCAGTAAGGGTCTCGCCCCAAAGGTCTCGGCCAGTAAGGGTCTCGGCTCAAAGGTCACGGCCAGCAAAGGTCTCGGTCAAAGGGGAGGTTCTCGCAAAAAGAGGCTCCCGGCGGACCTGAGCAGGACAACCTAATTAACAACGCGAGGTTCCCGCCCAACGGATTTCTAAGAGGTTATCCTAAAGAGACTAAGGGTCTCGGCGGAAGTTCGCGCGGAAGCCATTCGGTAGAACAATATACTTTCAAGCACGCTGAAAATGAGAGATGAAACACTGCTTTACATAAAATTAATTACACAAAGTTGGAGCCTCTCGCTCATTACAAAAGAAACAAAAAGAGAAGTTTAGGGGGACGCGCTGTAACTCCCGCTGGTGCTTTCGCTTGAATCCTCGCCAGAGCCCTCTCCAGATGACTCGCCAGCGGTAGAAGACCTCGGGATGTCTGAGGGAGGCGAGTCCGGCGCGCCCGGAGGTTTGGGAACTGGATCGTAGAGCCAAGGAAGAAGCTGGTGAGCGTCGATGGTCGCGCCGTCCTCCCGAAGCAGCTTGACGTCTCGCAGCGTCTCGAGCGTCAGCTTGACGGTTGCCTGAGCGTTGGCCTGGAGCAGCTTGTCAACGTCGTACTCCGAAAGGTAACGACTCCGCAGCCTCGCATCTAGCTCCGGAGGCGGGACCTTCGCCAGCTCTGCGCGAAGCTGTTCCCTCAAGAGGACGCTCTCGCAGCGCGCGTTGGCCAGCTCTGCGCGAAGCTCCCTGACTTGGGCAGAATCCTGTGAAAAGAAAAAGAGAGTTCAGCCTGGAAACATCGCACCATCATAACTTTGAAAAACGAAAGCAAGGGTTCGGGAGGGTCTCGCTTACCTCAGCCGCAGGGCGTAGAGACAGCGCCAGTCGAGCATCCACAAGCTCTTGTTGAGCTTTCGCGAGTTCTTCTCCCGCGGCCTGCGCTCGAGCCATCGCGTCCTCCCTCGCCTTGCGCATATCGGTGAAATTCTTGTCAAGGGTGATGCTTCGGCGCGCACACATATGCGCAAGCTCGAACCCGCGCAATAGAGCCCGGATGGCATCGAAGGCTATAAGGCGGGTGGACATCTGGTCGAATGTGCTGGCATCCTCCCGGCTGTAAAGGCCGTATCCAAGCGAGAAGGCCTCGCCAGTCACATCTTCCCCCTCCGCCCAGCTGGGAAGGAGCGTCGTAACTTTGATCAAGTTCGACTCAGGGTCCCATTCCATCTGAGGCTTCCCCTCCGCGTCGACGTACTTCACGCCGAAGCCAAAGTTCCTGTGCCCTCTCGGCACCTCCTGGGGCGGGACGCTGGCAGAGGTTTCGGCGGCGACCACTCCTCCCCCAGCCTCGCTCGCGGCCGATGGGTTCCCAGTAGAAGCCTCGGCGCGGCTCTTGGCGGCGGCATCCATCTCGCTGGCCATCTGAAGGATCGCTTCAAAGGACCTGCCCTCTGGAGGAGGTTGGACAGGCGGGACGGCCGGGGCTTTTCCCTTCTCAAGGGCAGAGGGTTTCGGCCTCTTCAGCGTTCGGAGAGGAGGAAGGGTGACCTTCCGCTTCTTGGCTGGTGGCGGCAAGGGAGGGGCTGGATCTTCTCGGCAGGCGCTGGCGCTAGCTTCCGCGAGCGCAAGGGAGCCTCTCGCTGCCAGACCCTCGACACCCCGGCCTTCAGCGAAGGGTTGGCGCAGAGGGACCTCCCGCTCTCCTGCAAAGTTAAAACGCCTCAGCACTTCAGCGCAAGAAAATCCTTGATAAAAGAGGGAATCTGAGGCGAGACCGTACCTTCGCCCGAGTGAACAAGTGGGAGGGAGTCGACGTCCCGCCGAAGATAAGGGACGTCGAACTCCTTGGTCCCGAAGAATTCCAGGATTGCGCTCTCGCGCGATCCCAGAGCAGGCGGCTTGTAGGCAGCGTCCTCATACTGGACGGGCTGAAGCGGGACGTTGCCGAAGTCCCCGCTGACATAAACGAACTTCTCGCCCCAGTGGTGGTGCTTGTTGGCGAGACCGGTAACCTCGAGCAGTTGCCCGGAGAAGAAAACCACCCCGCCCTTGGCACGGAAGTTGAATAGCTTCCGGAAGATGGGCAAACTGAACTCGATCCTCTCGGATCGCATATAGCATGTGAATGCTATAAGGATCGCGACCGAGTTCGGGTTCAGTTGGGCGGGAACCACCCCATAATAGCGAAGAGCTAGCCGAACCTCCGGCCAAAGGGGGAGGCGGAAGCCCACCTCGAAGTGCTCGAGGGGGATGGCAAGCTCTCCCGCCCCCGGAGTATTCACCCTATCGTGATTCCCCGGGTTTCGCGCCGAGAAGCCGGCGGGGATGTAGCGGTCAACGATCATGTTGTATTCGTCGAGGGTGAGCTTGCAGGAAGGGAAGAGGTGTTTTTGAAAAGCTTCCGCGCAGTGGGCGCGACCCTTGCTCTCGCCAGGCATGGTTGGTTTGTGAGTAAGAGCGAGAGCTGAAGAGGGGTCGAAGCGAGAGCAAGAACGCGAAAGCAAGGAGGGAAGGCTGAGGTTCCGGATCGAAAAAGTAAATGCAGTTGGTAGACTTCTCTATTTATAAGAAAACGTAATCATCATGAATTCATCCGACAGAGAGAGAAAGTGACAGCGGAGTACAGCTGTCAGAATCCGGGCTAACGGCGCCTCGATTCTCCCCCTCGGGATGACAGCGGTCAACGGTCGTTTCGGGACTCGACGCGACCTCCTAGATTAGCGCAAGCCTCCTAGGTTAACACAAACCTCCTAGATTGGCGCAAGCATCCCAGATTGGTGTAAGCGTCCTAATTGAAAAGTCTCGCAGAGCAATAAAAAGAAAAGGAAAAAGAGAGACATGGATAGAAGCGAGATCCTCGCTAGCGCAAGCTGGGTAAAACTTAGTTAGTAATAATGTTTATTACAGATACGTTGAAAAAAAAGAGATACATGGAGATTCAAAGCGGGAGGGCTAATAGGGCTTCCAGCTCCATCGTCCTCGTTCTCGCCGCCTAGTTCTTGGGGGCGCCAACGGGTTGAAGTAAGACGATAGGGTGGTACACCCAAGGTTGATCCGCCTGGCGTGATCCCGGATCTGCGAGATGCACCTCCCTGGCGAAGACTCGGCAGAAGGCCCTCCCGGGCAATCAGTCTCGCCCAAGAAGAAGTCCCGCTCCAGAGCCTCCAGCCTTTGCTCCACGGATTCGCGGAATGCTTTCGCCGCGGCGGTATGGGCACGGTCTCGCCGGATAAGCTTGGCCAGGATGACCGAGATCTTCCTCCGTCTCCCCTTCGCGCTCCCAGCGCTGTTCAGGGTTTCTTCTATCTCGCCAGACGAAGGGAGAGGGGACTCTTCATCCTCTTCTTCCTCGTCTTCTTCTTCCTCTTCTTCTCCTTCCTCGTTGACTCCCGACCGCAAGCCAGGATCACCTGCGAAAGAAACGTGCGAGAATTTTGGTTAAAGCATGGCGATCAACGGTTTTAAAAGGTCTCGCATACCTGCGGTTGGGCGAGAACCGCCAACCAAAGTTGGACGAGAAGGCCCGGCCCCTCCGTTGGTCCCATAAAGAAGGTGAAGAGGCTTGCCCAGCCCCGGGCGGAAGGGCTCGCGCGCGATAATCCCGGCCTGGCCGGAAGCAGGAGGGGAGTTGTCTTTTCTCAGGGGACGATCAGCATCCTGAAGAGTAGCGGAAGGTTCAGAAGCCGCCCCTCCCGCCTGCAGGATAGGATTGGCTGCCGCAGGAGGCACTTCAACGGTTCTCGCTTCATCTGCCCGGGTGGTTAGACCCGGGTCGGCGGGAGTTGGCACTGCGAGAAGACGGTTCAGAAAAGAAAAGGTCGGGTCGAAATACTGACAAGGGAAAATGTACCTATCGTTCCGGTTTCGGCCGGAGGAATCCTCTCCAAGACCCGCGTTTGGTCCTTGGGTGAATGAGCGGGCAGGTTCGAAGAACTTGGCGGGATCTCGTCGCCATCGTTAGGAGCGGCTTCCTGCGAAAGCTTACGTTAACTGTCGGATCCAGCGCACAATCAGTTCGATAGGAACGGTTGAAAGGCTTACCTTCTGTGGAGAAGGATCCCCCGCAGGATTGGGAGTGGGGGAAGGAGGATCCCTATTCTCGCGAGAAAGGTCCCGCCGGACCACCTTCGCCCTTTTCTTTTCCTTCTTCTTCGGCTCGGACGGCCCGGCGATGGAAGTCTTTTTCACTAACCATGGAGCCACCGCCGCACAGTTAGCCAAGGCCCGCGCTTGGGCAGCGGCTAACCGGTCTTGGAGGTCTTGCGGAAGCGGTTTGGCAGCACGTTTGGGATGCATGGTAAGCTCGCGCAAAAGTCCCGGGGGGCGAGAGCTCAGTCGTAAAAACATTATTTCAAGGGCGAGGCATATGGTCGCCTATCGGTGCGTATTTATAGCCGCAGTAGGACCCACCAAAAGATTCCCCTGGTTAGTTGGCACGTGTCCAGCAAATATTTCGGGGGTTGGACTTGTCTTGTCGAGCGCAAGGCTAGCTCGAAAAGAGCGGGGATTGTGTACAACCCCATATTCGCTGGGAGGGATCCAAAGGCTTCAATGGTCAGGATTGGGCTAGTCTCAGGCTAGCCTCGGGTTAACCCTAAGGCATACTTGGGGAGTTCTCGTCCTGTAGGAGCTCTCGCCAAGGGCAGGCGAAAGCTGAGGAAACCAGGGCAGATAGTCGAGCTCTCGGCATAAGAGATCGTCGACCGACCGAAGCAGAGGGCCTGACTGCGGAAGCTCCCGCCTTAGGGAGAGCTCCCGCCCAGGGCAGGCGAGAAGGCCTTAGGTGAACCTTCTTTCGCATTAACATCATGACTACCTAGCGCGAGAACCTTCCTGGCAGGAGTTCTCGCCAAGGCGGGCCTAGAGGGGATCCAGCGAGAGCCTTCTAGGCCGGGGGTCTCGCCAAGTGGGCCCACGGGGTGGGACCCGGAGTCCAGAGAAGATTATTTTATTATTATCCCGAGGTAAAATTACCCAAACGCCCTTAGGAGAACAGCGGGATTTGGCTATTGGCAGACCCCTCAGGGGTATTTTAGTACTTACAGGTCAAAGGAAGACTATAAAAAGACCCATAGGGGCTCTTTGGAAGGCAGGGCTCTCATTTTTCCTCCAACTCTAGTGCCTTCTAAAGAGCTCCCAGCCCAGCATTTGGCTTTGGAGGGGAAGCTCTCAGAGATCTTCCGGGTGTGTGGTGGGACCTCCTAGCTGAGGCTTTGGGTCTATGTTAGGGCCTTAGCAGCCTGTCAGGGGTCGAGGTTTGAGAGAAGTAGGCATTGACTGCACTTTGGTTCGTGAACATTTGTTGAGGTTATTTTTGGCTTCAACATCACGGTTACTGTTCTTCTAAAGTTAATTGGAACTCATCAAATGTGGAATGGAACCAATAAACAGAAGAAGAGCCAAACCTAGTCAGATTGTGTTATCAAATGTGGAATAACACTCTCCTCCTAGATAAGGAAGACGAAACCAGATGAAGTTATTAACATCAAATGTGGAATGAAACAACTCACCAAATTCGTACTCAGCAACCCCGAGCATCAGCGGAGCACAACACGCTTGCTTTGACAAAGGAAAATGAAAAAATCAAAACGTTTGGACTAAGGCGGAACTGAATCGTCTAACCTTGAAACTAAGGCTGAACTTAAATCGCCTTAAGTCTCATTTCCCCCACTATTTTGATTGAACGGTCTTTAGGCATTCCTTTCGTCAGTGGATCAGCCAGATTATCCTTCGATCGCACATCGATCAAAGTGATAATGCCTTGTTCTTTCAGATAATTCAGTAGAGCGTGTCTCAGTCGCACATGTCGCCTCTTAGTATTAAAAATGACATTCTTCACGACTTGGACTGCTGCTTGATTATCACAGTACAGGCTCAAAGAATTGACTTGAACTCTAGACAAGGGAATGTCTAGAATCAAATTTCTGATCCAATATGCCTCTTCACCAGCTGAAGCTAAGGCAAACAACTCGGCTTCCATAGACGACAGAGCTATACAAGTTTGTCTTTTGGATTTCCAAGTGACTGCAGCGCCACCCAAAGTGAAAATAAATCCACTAGTGGACTTGTTGTTCCCAACTTCTGAACACCAGGAGGCATCAGAGTATCCTTCCAACGTAGGAGGGTAACCAGTGTAGCACAGAGAGTGATCTTTAGTACCTTTCAGGTATCTCATCAGCCGGTCTAAGGCATCTCAATGCTCTTTGCCTGGACTACTGGTAAAGCGACTCAGCATGCCAACCGAGAAGGCAATGTCTGGTCTTGTACAACTTGTGGCATACATGAGACTACCAATGATCTTTGAGTACTTTACTTGATCAACGCTGGTCCCTTCATTCGGACTCAACTTGACATTTGGATCAATTGGTGTTTCAACAGGCCTACAGTCTTTGTAACCCCAGGTAGTGAGGATCTGCTCAATGTAATGAGCTTGACTTAGAGTGACACGTCCTTTGTCTACTCTAACTTTCATACCTAATAGGGTATCTACAGGACCAAGGTCCTTCAAGTCAAAAGCTTTCGCGAGAGCGGATTTAGTATCCCTCACTACGGCAAGATCTGACCCCAGAATCAACATGTCATCCACATATAGGCATATGATGACTGTTTGATTTGACATCGAGCGGTAGTAGAGGCACTTGTCTGAGAGACTGGACTGAAATCCAACGCTCTTTATCACTTGATCAAATTTAATGTGTCACATCTTAGGTGTTTGTTTAAGCCCATAGATCGATTTATCAAGTTTGCACACTTTATCTTTTCGATCCTTATGTACATAACCTTCAGGTTGTGCCATATAGATCTCCTCATCAAGCTCTTCATTTAAGAAGGCTGTCTTTATATCCATCTGATGAACTATAAAGTTCTCGATAGAAGCTAAGGCAAGAAGTATCCTAATAGTGGATATGTGATATACAGGTGAATAGACGTCAAAGTAGTCAATTCCCCCCTATTGTTTATAACCCTTAGATACTAGACGTGCTTTATATCTTGCTATAGAACCATCACTGTATAACTTCTTCTTCAGTACCCACTTGCATCCTAGGACTTTAGCTCCTTTCGGCAGGTCAACTAGATGTCAAGTGTTGTTTTGTAGCAGCGAGTTCATCTCATCATCGATGGCTTCTGCCCACATTAACGCATCTCTAGATCGCATTGCTTCTTGATAGGAGAATGGATCATCCTCTAAGTGGTAGGTGACGAAATTCTCACAAAAATATTTAGGGATTCTGTCTCTTGTAGATACTCTAAGAGGAACAGGTTCCACCTCTAGAGGTTGGGGAGTAGTGCCAGAGGGGCCAGCTTCAGGTTCTACCGTAGATTCTGAAATCATGTCAGTAGACCCGGAGACGGTCAAGCCATGATCTTTGATAAATTTGTGTTCAAAGAAAATAGCATCTCTAGACTCTATCACTGTATTAGTGGATAGATCCAGAAACCGGTCAGCTGCACTATCTTCTGCACTACCTAGATAAACGCAAGTCGTTGTTCTAGGTCCCACCTTAGGTCTCTTAAAGTCTTGTATCCTTACATAAGCGATACAGCCCCACGACTTTAGAGTGTCATATCTATAAGGATGCCCATGCCACAACTCATACGGAGTAGAGTTGAGCTTTGAGTGAGGCACTCTATTTAGAATGTGATTTGCAGTTAGGACTGCTTCCCCCAAAAAAGAATTAGGCATGCCAGCTGTGAGGAGCATAGAATTCAACATTTCTGTTAAGGTTCTATTCTTATGCTCAGCAATACCATTCGATTGGGGTGAGTAAGGAGCTGTGGTTTCTAGGATTATACCCTCAGAGGCACAAAAGTCCTTAAACTCAGTTGTAGTGTTCTCTCCTCCTCGATCACTTCTAAGCTTTTTAACCTTTAAATTTAATTGATTTTCTACCCGAGATTTGAAGATCTTAAAGGTCTCGAATGTCTCATCTTTCGATTTCAATAGGTAAATATGACAATATCTGGAAAAATCGTTGATGAATGTAATTAGATATTTCCTTCCCCCTCCAGTTGCGTGACTACGGAAATCACAAAGGTCGGAATGTATCAACTACAGAAGTAGTGTGCTCCTAGAAACGATCTTGAAAGGGTTTCTAGTGATCTTAGTCTGGGCACAAACCTCACACCTATCAAATCGAATAGACAGATCTAATGGAATGTTTTGACTTCTAGCTAGATCGCGCATCTTTTTATAGTGAATATGTCCAAGTTTATTGTGTAATAACTTCGGATCAATAAGAGTTGAGCTCACTTGGTTTATGCACTCGTTATCTAGGCTAAGTCTATACATACCATTGATCAGGTATGCACAACCAAAGTAGTGAGAATTAAAAGATAAAGTCATTCTATCGTTCATGGTTGTGAAGGACATTCCAGCTTTATCAAGCAAACTCGTAGAAATCAAATTCTTGGTTAAATTAAGAACTATTTTAACATGTTGTAAAATTAAGGTTTTACCTGAAGAGAGGACTAGCTCTGCAGTTCCAACATGAGTAACATCTGTCGCTCCTCCATTGCAATTCTCGACTCTATCCTTGACTGCTGTAACCTTCGAGAGAAGACCCCTATCATTTATGACGTGACAGGTAGAACCACTGTCCAGCCACCACTCAGACGACGCACTGCGGTGACTACTCCCAATCATAGCCACGAAGGACTTGGGATCAGAGCTATCGACCACCATGTTCGCCACATTTTGTGGGGCTTCCTCTTTTTGTCTTTTCGGACCCTTGCATTCAGCGGCCCAGTGACCTCATTTGCCGCAGTTGTGGCACTTGCCCTTCTTCCTTTTGAGAGAAGGTTTTTTGACCGCCAACGGTGCGTGAGGATCACCCTTAGGTGTCGGGGGCTTCCGAGAAGGCTTACTAGGACGTGAAACAAAATTGACAGCCTGTGAGGGCTGCGCAACCTGCTCCATGCTTTTCCCAGCGATGTTTTGGTCCTCAATATGGATGAACCTTTTGAGTTCATCCAAACTGATCTTCTCTTTCAGTCGGTTCATCTCGGTCTTGAAAAAGAGCCACTCAGGAGGCAGCTTGCTCAGAATCATGTACACAAAGAGGTTGTCGTCCATCTTCGAAAGATCATCATCCAGCTTCTGACGCAGGTTGACCAACTTCAAGAGTTGAGAAGTGATAGGCACATTCGCCTTGAATCTGAAGTTGAAGAACTTATCTCCAATGAGCGACTTTGACAATCCTTTCTCCTTCTGAAAATGCGCGTTCAGTCGATCCCATATTTCTTTTGTAGTTTTGTAGGCGTGATAGGTCAACGCGAGACGCGGGTTCAGGGAATTCAACAGGTAATCCCTGCAGAAGTCTTCATCCTTGTTCCACTGGTACTCGTCCACGTCCTCGACGGTAGAAGCGAAGTCGCTCTGAACTGTGTAGAAGATCTCGCGTTCCTTCATTCCGAGTTGGACTTGTATTTTCCAACTGAGGAAATCGGAAGCGTCGAACGATTGCAATTTTATGATGTCGAGCGCGCTTTTCTTCGACATCGCACTAGATTTAAATAAGAATTAAAATGCTAGAACGAGGTCACCTGAGCCGTGTGAAGACGAGTCCAAGACTTCGGATCCAATCCAGAAAATTATTTATTTGCACTTCTCCGGCTGAATAGAATCGCCGAAATGACTTGATTGTTGAGCACAAATAGCCTTTGAGAAGTTGATAAATTTATGAAGAGAAATCCTCCAGGCAGCAGCACTTAGATCGATTAGATCTAGATAGGATAAAACCAGCAGCAAATGATCTAGAGATTCCACGGCAAATAGACAGTGGCACAAGATCAGACTCCAAAAACAATGGATTCTGACACACTAATCCAGTTAAGTTTAGATCTATCTTCACTGACTGTTCTCTCCACCAACCAGCAACTTCCAGTGTTTGGATCCTTTCACAAATGGCACAGATCCTGGCTTTCAAGAAAAAAAAATAAAGAGATCCTTCTCCAACTGCAGTAAAAAAAAACTTTGAGCCGATGATCTGGAGATGCAAGCCGAACGACTGATCCTTCCAAACAACAGTTTTCTTCCAGCAATCGACAAAAGGCAGCCGGATCTACGCAGGAGGCCGTCGGATCGGCGCAGGAGGCTGCGGATCTGTAAGAATAAAACAGATCTGAAGTTGCGATTGTGATTGAAGGAGCAGGAGATTCCCCGACTATAACAGGAAAACCAAAAAAAACGCGAACGGCTGCGTTCTTCAGATCGGTGGTCACATATCGCAGCGGAAAGCCAAAAAACGGCGGCGTTCTTCCGGGTCGGATCTATAACAGGAATTTATTCCGGCGATCTGCAACCGGAAGAATAGGAGGTCCTCCTTTTTTTTTGCGATCCAGCGACGGGGATGAAGAACGGGGAGCGGCGACCGGGAAAATCCCGATCGAGATGTCCTCTTCCTTGTCGTGAGCACGGGAGCAGCGCCGATAACTTCCTCCGATCGGGCGAAACTTGCGAAGAACGGGAGCACCGCCCGATTTCTTCCTCGCGAATCAGAGAGGCGTTGGAAAAAAAAACGCGATCGGCGGCTGAAGAATTCGGGAGAGAGCGCAATAGAGCGGGCGGGAGAGCCGAAAACCTAGGGCCTGTTTGGGACAGCTCTGGCGGTTGGAGAAGCTCTTTTCCAGCCGCCAGAGCTATTTTTTATACTGTTTGGGACAGCTTTTAATAAGAAGCACTCTATAAAAAACTGCTCCCAGAGCACTTCTCCCAGAGCTCCCCCCCACCCTGCGTTCAGCGCTTGCTCCAAAAACCGCAAACCCCGATTTTCCTCCCTGATCTTTCTTTGCACGCAAGGCGACGGAAGTTCGCGATTCTCCCAAATCCCGAACGGCGACGCGCGACCGGAGATCTTCCCGACCGGCGACCGGCGATCTTCCCGCAGTGCCACATCGCGATCCAAAACGGCATCGGTGTCTCCTTCCCGCAGTGCGACACCCCGCAGCGCGACATCCCACATCGATCGTCTACTCCCGAACGGCGACCAGCGACATCAACCATCGATCGAATCAGACCCAAACGGCGACCAGCGACCATCCCTACCTCGGCGGAGCTCTTCTCCAGCCCTAGCCTTCTGATTGCATCCGATTGCAATCCAGCCCTAGCATCCGATTGCAGATTTCTCTCCTCCTCCGGATCTGCAACTCCAGCCCTAGCATCGGGGATTTCTCAGGTATATGTTTTATTTTTCTGTGTACGTGCTATATTTATGGAATAGTTGTGTTTGTGTTGTGGGTGTGAGTGTGTTAGTCAAGTGAATGTGAATGTGTTGTGTGTGTGTATGTGAATGTGCTTGAATGTGTGTGTATGTGTTGGTTTGAATGTGTTTGAATGTGTGTGTGTGTATGTGAATGTGTTTGAATGTATAGGTGAATGTGTGTGTTTCAATGGCTTGAGTGTGTTTGAATGTGTGTGTGTGTTGGTTTGAATGTGTATGTACATGTGTTTGAATGTGTGTGTGTGTATGTGAATGTGTTTTGATATGTGAATGTGTGTTTGTGTGTGTGTATGAATGATTGTGTGTTTGTGTATGTCATTGTGCTTTTTTTTTTGTTTTTGTTTATGTGTGTGTGTGTATGAATGTTTGTGTGTGTGTGTTAGGTTTGAATGTGTGTATGTTTGAATGTGTGTGTGTGCGTTTGTGTGTTTGTGTGTGTATGAGTGTGTGTGTGTGTGTATGTGAATGTGCTTTTTTTTGTTTTTGTTTATGTCTGTGTGTGTATGAATGTGTGTGTATGTATTAGTGTGTGTGTGTGTGTGTTTTTTGGGTTTTTGTTTAGGGTTTTTTCGTGTATTTGTCTGAGTAGTAATTCGTATTTTAATTTTATTAGTTAATAGCACAATGGTTAAACCAAAGGAAGGAGAAATTATAGCGAGTTGAGAGTCAAGCGAAGTGATTTTATTTTGTGATCTCTGCATAAAAGAGATTGGGTTGGGGAATCGGCCAACCACCCACTTTAGCAAAGAAGGATGGAAAAATTTGATTGCGGGGTTTAAAGAAAGAACAGGCAAAAACTACGATCGAATGCAAATGAAAAATAAATGGGATCATTTGAAGAAGGATTGGAAAAATTTGATTGCGGGGTTTAAAGAAAGAACAGGCAAAAACTACGATCGAATGCAAATGAAAAATAAATGGGATCATTTGAAGAAGGATTGGAAGTTATGGAAGGAATTGAAACATGGTGAGACTGGTTTAGGCTGGGATCCAGAGAAGAGGACTATTGCTGCATCAGAAGAATGGTGGGCAGAGAAGGCTAAGGTATGTACAAAATCATGTTTTGTTTCAGTAAATTTGTTTATATTTGTTTAAATATTAATATTGATACATTTATTGCACCAGGTTGTTCCAGCGGCGAAAAAATTTCGATGCGGTGGTATTGCACCTGACTTGGAGGAGAAATTGAATATTATGTTCAGTCAGGTAGTCACAACTGGAGAAGACTCCTGGGCTCCTTCAATTGGGAGTTTGCCCCGGATGTGGGAAAGATCCAGCTGGAAGACGATGATGTGGCTGATAACATAGAGGCCAATCAAGGTGAACCTGAAGAGTTAGGGGGGGTTCAACACCTGCGAATGCGTCCTCCTCGGCGAGTAAAAGAAGGAAGATTGGAAAGAATAAAGGAATGACATTGTCTTTGATGTCAGATTTACATCAATCCACGCTAGCATTGAAGCCTCCACCAGTTATCACGATCAAAGAGGTGGTAGAGTTGATTTCAAGCAGCCCAGAGCTACGTGCAAACCTGGATGTATATTACTTTGCACTCGAGCACATCAGGGACAAGACCACTAGGAAGATCTTCATGAGTATCCCAGAAGATATGAGGGTTTGGTGGATTATGAATGCGTACAAGAAGAGGGCTCCTTGATACGAACTTACGAATCTTTTTTATGAACTGTCTATTTTGCTTGTAAAACACAATGATGTTTATGTTTATTTGTTACTGTTGTACGTTGTTCAGAGTATTAGCTTTTTGATTATCATATTTATATGGATTATAATTAATGTTCTATGATGGTTTAAATGCAGCTACTAATAATGGAAGATCATGACTCCTCCCCTGAAGATTCTGTGGATTCAACCAGTCTTTCGCCAGAGCGGAGGCAATATATAGAGTATTGCCGTGTAGTTATGTCATCAATCGAGATGATGAATTATAATGTTCGAGACACACGACCATGCATGACATCTACACAAACATGCGCGAGATGGATCAAAGAGTTACTAGAAGGGAATCCAAATTGAATTCATGATGAATTTAGGATGTCTAAGCGCATTTTCGTAGATTTACTTCATAAACTGGAAGCAGATCATGAACTTCAAGGATCACAGCGGACATCTTCAAGTGAAGTCTTAGGGATTACATTGTACATCTTAGCACAAGGAGGTTCTGTTAGATTAACGAAAGAACGATTTCAGCACTCGACCGAAACAATAAGTAAATATTTTTCGGCAGGGCTTAGATCTCTTTTATTACTCTCAGTTGATGTTATAAAGCCTATTGACCGTCAATTCAGAGATATTCCGGCTGAGATAAGGTGTGATACTCGTTACATGCCATTTTTCAAGGATTGTGTTGGTGTCATTGACGGTATACATGTTGATGCGAGGATACCCGTAGAAGATCAAGTACGATACATCGGACGTCATGGCACGACGACACAAAATGTAATGACAGCCTGTGATTTTAACATGTGTTTTTACATTTGCCCTGGCTGGATGGGAGGGATCTGTTCATGATAGCCGCATCTTTGCACGCGCATTGACCGATGATAGATTGCATTTCCCGCATCCCCCGCAAGGTATACTAATCAATTTGTTTACAATAATACAATTGTTCGTATTTCTTATTGTTTACCTGTTGAACAAAACAAATAAATGCACGTAAATATTATTTAGTCGATGCTGGATATCCGTTAAAGATGGGTTATTTCAAGCCATATCCAGAAACAAGATATCATTTGACAGACTTTGCCCGTGGGAGTCGGCCCGTACATGGAAGGCAAGAATATTTCAATAAGGCACATTCATCTCTTTGCAGTGTGATAGAGCGAACGTTTTGAGTGTGGAAAAAAAAGTGGCACATTTTGAGCAAAATGCCACAGTACAAATTCAAGAAACAGCGTTCTATAGTGCTAGCGACAATGGCCTTACATAACTTCATTCGTAGGCATCCGTCTCGCTGGGACCCTGAGTTTAATGCTTGTGATTTCGATAAGGCTTCTTTCGTTCCCTCGGAGGATGAAGACAATGCGACAGATGATGATATTGAAAGCGATGTGTGATGCTGCTGGAGCAGAACATATGTCTACAGTACGAGATGGGATTGCCGAAGAAATATACTGCGCGCGCAGGTGATCGGAAGGATTGGAAATAGCAGTCGCCAGATGTTGGAAGAACTTATTTTTCGTACTTTGTAGGACTATGTAAAAGACAACTGTTATCATTTATTTTTTTAAAAACCGCTTCCAAAAGTTGTTCATCCAAACAGCTAAAAATAAAAAATCACTCTTCAAAGCGCACTTCTGCACAGAACACCCAAACAGTCTGCAGCTTTTCAAAACTGCTCCCCAGAGATCTATTTCAAAACAGCTATTCTCGGACAGTAGCTTTTCAATCCGCCAGAGCTGTCCCAAACCGACCCCTAATTTCCTATCTTGAGAATGTTGAAGGCTCCGCTCAAGATAGTCCACTAAGGCTCATCAAATGTGGAATGGCCTTATATAGTATCTCCAGCGTAGAGCCGTTACACCCTAGTGACACGAAACCCATTGGGTCGTTCCGAGTCGGTCCAGACACGCGCGGACATATAAGCCAAATATCCTAACAGTTATTACATGTAATGAATTGAGAATTATTATTATCTATATAAAAATACGAAAGTATGGGCTTCATACTTTAAAAAATGATAATGTAAACTTGAAGTGAAGATTCTGACATTGATCATCAAAACTGAAGAATTTTTGGAAATTATTATGGGTAAATCTATTTTGAATAGGTGTAAACCTATTTTTAAAATAAAAATTCTTAAAAAAATTATTTTAAATGTTACGGTAAAACTGATAGGGGCAAATCATTTCCATATCACGTCGACATGAGCGAGCCATACGCGACGACACCGCCACTAAACCATACGCGACGACACCTACCACACATCCTCGCTTTTGATCACTACGTGAGCTTCATATTTATTTGTGTCGGACATTCTCACTCATCTTCAGCTCCTTTGATCTGAAGCAAGCCACATGTTTAAACCTTTATTTTCGAATTTTTCATCTTCATCATTTATTTTTGTATTCCTCCAGCGAAGAAAAACAACGTCGAAAAATTCCACTCATCACTAAAAGAGAATTTCTGCGATGAATTTGAAACTTTTGTAATACATTAAATTTTATAATATTGATGATAAACTATTTGTTCATATTTTGCTAAAAAATTTAGAAAGATTTTATATTGATTTGCACGTAACAATTTAGTTTGAACATATAAATTTTTTGATTTGCCCATAAAATGGGTTTGCACCAATTAATCCAAAATTGATTTGCCCATAACAATCACCTTTTTTTTTCTGAAATGATTCATTCTTTAAGGTACCGTTCATTTAGAAGGAATTGAAATTGGATATTGAAGTTGAGTTCAATTCCAATTCTTCTAAGAATTAATGAACTTGGCCTATTTTAAATTATAGTGTTTGCCCAATAAACAAAATTGAAGAATATTGTGTTATTTATTAATTTTGTTGTTCGTTTTTAGATAAAATTGATGAAAAAATAAAAATCTCAAATCAATGAGGAAAAAATCACAGGACGAGGCACACAAACAATTCACTATCAAAAATAAATAAGGATTACAATAGAAATTTCTAAGTTTGCCCGACTTATATCCCCCTAGATTTACAAATTGAATCACCTTCTTCTCTCACGGTGAAAAATCTCTTCTAAAAAGGGAACAAAACTCAAATATAAGGAAAAAATCCGTACAACGAAGACGAACAACACCAGATTGAGAAAACTTGTTCTTCCTTTTGAAGAATTTCCTCCAGCAGTAATGGCAACAAGGTCTCCTTCCCTAAAACAAGAACCCTTCTGTCTCCGCTCTTGGCGGATCTAAATCTTAAAGTAACTATTGTTGTAATGGGTATTTAGGGCAAAAGGGCCAGATTATCTTGACCTTTGGATCAAGCCCTAAGCTGATCAAACAACTGAAATCAAGTCTATTACAGAACAGACTCTGCTCGCTACCACATCAGCACCCAAGAACCAAACACGACGATATCCACGCCTGAACACGACGATATTGTCATGTTAACTCGACGATGTCATAGAGTTAACCCGATGTCACAAGAGTGCACACTAGGAGCCTTCACTCGGTGATATCGTCTTGTAAACTCGATGCCATGAATCAGATTTGTTTTTTTTTTTCAAGTCCCTCGACTCCTATAACAACACAACGTCAACCCTGATCTGAATTCCTGCTCTTTAGGGGCTGAATCCCAACAAAAAATCGATCTTAGAATTACGCGCGTTAGAGAAAAAAAATGCATCCGGGTGAAAAAAGCATGCCGAGGAGAAAATGCGCACAACCTATAAGATAATATTATATAGATTTATTATTGAACATGCACAACCTCTAAGAAAATAAATGTTTGCAAAAAACTGAAAGTATTTTTTTTTAAAAAAAATTATAAGTATTTTTAGGCGTAATTATGTCTTCTGGTAGAACTGAGAACTGAACTAGAACCGGAACGAACATCTTGGTTCAAGTATGGTTCTAGATTTTTAATGTATATGCAGATCTTGTTCCAAAATGATGGAACCAAAGCAATATGAATCAGTTCTTGTTTCTTGGTAGAACCGACTCGAACCAACTTGAGTTGCACCCCTAAATATGTTAATGGAGTTTTGGAGGTTGGAGTAGAAAGAAGAAAGACATGGGGTGGGGGGGGGGACCCAAGACCTTCGGCTTGATCAAGGCCTCCCGCTGGGGGATGTCAACGAATGAGGCAATACTGACCTTTGCGTTCACACTGCGCTGCCTCGCCCTCGGGCCGGCGAGCTCTAGCTTGTAGATGAGGACGACCCAATATATGGGACGATTCTGAGTCAGTTCGCGTGCACTTTATATGACAAACTGTTTGAAAGATCAGAATCACGTGAAATTAGGTGCGTTATAATCGGGTAAGGGGGCGGTAAAGTGCGAGTGATGCACTTTATCGTAAAGTGTGGGCATCCAACGCTCCGTGTGATGCCCACACACATCTCTAAGTGCTTTGAGATGTGTCCGCTCTGAGATGGGTGCACCCTACCGCGAACCGTTGGATTCCCACATTTTACCGTAAAGTGCACCCTTGCACTTTACTCACCCCTTAGTTATAATCGCATCAGCTAGCCGGTCACTACGTGATATTTCAAATGATTCGATCATTTGACTTTTTAATGTACGTTATAATCGCATCAGCTAGCCAGTCACATGCATGATTCTTCAAGTGATTATGTAAATAATACAAAATAAAATAAAATATTATGTAAATAAAACCGGATCCGACCATTTGAAATGACAACTATTAGTCTATTACAACCGCCTAGAAGAAAATAAAACTACTACTTTTGAACATAAAAGTAAATCTCTAATTAATTACTTAGATGAGATGGAATGTTCACAACAGACGTGTTAAACAAGCTTAAATAAAACAAGCTTAAATAATAGAACACTAATTTTAATAATAGAACACTACTTTTACAATTATAATTTATCACACTAATTTTTTTTTACACTGCTGTTTTACCTAACTGCTTAGCCAAACAGAACCTGAATGCTATTATAACAACAACACTTAAACCTTTATCCTATTATGATGAGGTCGGTTATATGTGTTGGTGTATGGTGATCAGGCGGTCTGACAGTCTGCCCCTGGCGGCTTGGAAACTGGGCGGTCTGACGGTCTGTGTTAGGATATTTGTTATATAAGTCCGCGCGTGTCAGGACAGACTCGGAACGACCCAATGGATTTCGTGTCACTAGGGTGTAACAACTCTACGCTGGAGATACTATATAAGGTCATTCCATACTGATGAGCCTTAGTGGACTATCTTGAGCGGAGCCTTCAACATTCTCAAGATATGAATTAGGTTTCCGCTCTCTCTCGTCCGCTTTCTCGTTCTCCAAAATTCTTCGGTCACCGCCGAAGTTTGATCGTGATTTCTTCTCTTTGCGCTGCTTGCGATTTCACGTCTCTCTCGCGAAATCGTCTGGAGATCGGAAGGAATTTCAGTTCCCGGCGAAGATCTGATCGAAAAAAAAAATCATGTTTAGTGAATTCCCGTGGTTCGCCGTGCTTGTTCTCACGTGTTGCTGCAAGTTTCCCCCGCAGGAGAGGTTTGCGATATTCTTCCCGCCGCAGGGGAGATCTCCGGTTGAGATCGCCGGGATCCACAGATCTCCGCCGGGATTTCAACAAATCTCCGCTGAGATTTTAACAAATCGCCGTCGCTGTCTCTCCCGCCGATGTTGTGCTCCCATTGAGATCGTAGATGTCTGTCTTCATCTGAAAAAAAGGGAAAAATCAAAACGTTTGGACTAAGGCGGAACTGAATCGCCTAACCTTGAACTAAGACAAAACTTAACTTAAATCGCCTTGAGTTTCATTTCCCCCACTGTTTTGATTGATCGGTCTTTAGGCATTCCTTTCGTCAGTGGATCAGCCAGATTATCCTTCGATCGCACATCGATCAAAGTGATAATGTCTTGTTCTTTCAGATAATTCAATAGAGCGTGTCTCAGTCGTACATGTCGCCTCTTAGTATTAAAAAAAACATTATTCACGACTTGGATTGCTGCTTGATTATCACAATACAAGCTTCTTTGACTTGAACTCTAGACAAGGGAATGTGTAGAATCAAATTCCTGGTCCAATCTGCCTTTTCAGTAGCTGAAGCTAAGACAAACAACTCGGCTTCCATAGACGACAAAGCTATACAAGTCTGTCTTTAGGATTTCCAAGTGACTGCAGCGCCGCCCAAAGTGAAAATAAATCCACTGGTGGACTTGCTGTTCCCAACTTCTGAACACCAGGAGGCATCAGAGTATCCTTCCAACATAGGAGGGTAACCAGTATAACACAGAGCGAGATCTTTAGTACCTTTCAGGTACCTCATCAGCCGATCTAAGGCATCCCAATGCTCTTTGTCTGGACTACTGGTAAAGCGACTCAGCATGCCAACAGAGAAGGCAATGTCTGGTCTTGTACAACTTGTGGCATACATGAGACTACCAATGATCTTTGAGTACTTTACTTGATCAACGTTGGTCCCTTCATTCTGACTCAACTTGACATTTGAATCAATTGGTGTTTCAACAGGCCTACAGTGTTTATAACCTCAAGTAGTGAGAATCTGCTCAATGTAATGAGCCTGACTTAGAGTGACAGGTCCATTATCTACTCTAACTTTCATACCTAATAGGGTATCTACAGGACCAAAGTCCTTCATGTCAAATGCTTTCACGAGAGCGGATTTAGTATCCCTCACTGCGGCAAGGTCTGACCCCAGAATCAACATGTCATCCACATATAGATATATGATGACTATTTGATTTGACATCGAGCGGTAGTAGAAGCACTTGTTTGAGAGACTGGACTGAAATCCAACGCTCTTTACCACTTGATCAAATTTAATGTGTCACATCTTAGGTGATTGTTTAAGCCCATAGATCTATTTTTCAAGTTTGCGCACTTTATCTTTTAGATCCTTATGTACATAACCTTCAGGTTGTGCCATGTAGATCTTCTCATCAAGCTCTCCATTTAAGAAAGTTGTCTTTACATCCATCTGATGAACTATAAAGTTCTCAATAGAAGCTAAGGCAAGAAGTATCCTAATAGTGGATATGTGACATACAGGTGAATAGGCGTCAAAGTAGTCAATTCCCTCCTGTTGTTTATAACCCTTAGCTACTAGACGTGCTTTATACCTAGTTATACACCCATCACTGTGTAACTTCTTCTTCAGTACCCACTTGCATCCTAGAACTTTAGCTCCTTTCAGTAGGTCAACTAGATGTCAAGTGTTGTTTTATAGCAGCGAGTTCATCTCATCATCGATGGCTTCTGCCCACATTAACGCATCTCTAGATCGCATTGCTTCCTGATAGGAGAATGGATCATCCTCTAAGTGGTAAGTGACGAAATTCTCACCAAAATCCTCAGGGATTCTATCTCTTGTAGATACTCTAAGAGGAATAGGTTCCACCTCTAGAGGTTGGGGAGCAGTGCCAGAGGAGCCAGCTTCAGGTTCTACAGTAAATTTTGAAATCATGTTAGTAGACCCGGAGATCTTTGATAAATTTATGTTCAAAGAAAATAGCATCTCTAGACTCTATCACTGAATTAGTGGATAGATCTAGAAACCGGTCAGCTGCACTATCTTCTGCACTACCTAGATAAACGCAGGTTATTGTTCTAGGTCCCACCTTAGGTCTCTTAAGGTCTTGTATTCTCACATAAGCAATACAGCCCCAAGTCTTTAGAGTGTCATATCTACAGGGATGCACATGCCACAACTCATACGGAGTAGAGTTGAGCTTTGAATGAGGCACTCTATTTAGAATGTGATTTGTAGTTATGACTGCTTCCCCCCAAAAGAAATTAGGCATGCCAGCTGTAAGGAGCATAGAATTTAACATCTCTATTAAAGTTCTATTCTTATGCTCAGCGATGCCGTTTGACTGGGGTTAGTAAGGAGCTGTGGTTTCTAGGATTATGCCCTCAGAGGCACAAAAGTCTCTAAACCTAGTTGTAGTGTACTTTTCTCCTCGATCACTTATAAGTCTTTTAATCTTTAGATTTAATTGATTTTCTACCCGAGATTTGAAGATTTTAAAGGTCTCGAATGTCTCATCTTTCGATTTCAATAGGTAAACATGACAATATCTAGAAAAATCATCGATGAATGTAATTAGATATTTCCTTCCCCCTTTAGTGACGTGACTATGGAAATCACAGAGGTCGGAATGTATCAACTCCAGAAGTTGTGTGCTTCTAGAAACAGTCTTGAAAGGGTTTCTAGTGATCTTAGTCTTGGCACAAACCTCACACCTTTCAAATTGAATAGAAAGATCTAATGAGATGTTTTGACTTTTAGCTAGCTAGATCTCGCATTTTCTTATAGTGAATATGCCCAAGTCTATTGTGTAATAACTTCGGATCAATCAGAGTTGAGCTCACTTGGTTTATGCATTCGTTATCTAGGCTAAGTCTATACATACCATTGATCAGGTAAGCGCAACCAAAGTAGTGAGAATTAACAGTTAAAGTCATTCTACCGTTCATGGTTGTGAAAGACATTCTAGCTTTATCAAGCAAACTCATAGAAATCAAATTCTTAGTTAAATTAGGAACTACTTTAACATGTTGTAAAATTAAAGTTTTACCTGAAGAGAGGACTAGCTCTGCAGTCCCGGCATGAGTTACATCTGTCGCTCCTCCATTGCAATTTTCAACTCAATCCTTGATTGTTGTGACCTTTGAGAGAAGACCCCTGTCATTTGTGATATGACAGGTAGCACCACTGTCCAGCCACTACTCAAACGACGCACTGCGGTGACTACTCCCAATCATATCCACGAAGGACTTAGGATCAAAGTTGTCGACCACCATGTTCACCACATTTTGTGGGGCTTCCTCTTTTTATCTTTTCGGACCCTTGCATTCAGCGGCCCAGTGATCTCATTTGCCGCAGTTGTGGCACTTACCCTTTTTTCCTTTTGAGAGGAGGTTTTTTGACCCCCAACGGTGCGTGGGTATCACCCTTAGGTGTCGGGGGCTTCCTAGAAGACTTACTGAGACATGAAACGAAGTTGACAGCCTGTGAGGGCTGCGTCACCTGCTCCATGCTTTTCCCAGCGATGTTTTGGTCCTCAATATGGATGAACCTTTTGAGTTCATCCAAACTGATCTTCTCTTTCAGTTTGTGCATCTCGATCTTGAAAAAGAGCCACTCAGAAGGCAGCTTACTCAGAATCATATACACAAAGAGGCTGTCGTCCATCTTCGAATGATCATCATCCAGCTTCTGACGCAGGTTGACCAGCTCCAAGAGTTGAGAAGTGATAGATACGTTCGACTTGAATCTGAAGTTGAAGAACTTCTCTCCAATGAACAACTTTGACAATCATTCCTCCTTATGAAAATGCGCGTTCAGGCGATCCCATATTTCTTTTGCAGTCTTGTAGGCGTGGTAGGTCAACACTAGGCGAGGATTCTAGGAAATTCAACAGGTAATCCCTGCAGAAATCCTCATCTTTGTTCCACTAGTACTCGTTCACGTCCTCGACGGTAGAAACAAAATCACTCTGAACAGTATAGAAAATCTCGCGTTCCTTCATTCCTAGTTGGACTTGAATTTTCCAACTGATAAAGTCGAAGGCGTCGAACGATTGCAATTTAACGGTGTCGAGCGCGTTTTTCTTTGACATATTTCTAGATTTAAACAGAAATGGAAAATTCTAGAATATGATCACCTGAACCGTGTGAAGACGAGTCCAACACTTCAGATCCAATCCAGAAAATATTGTTTGCTCCTCCTCTTTAGCTAAACACAGTCGCCGAAGACTGGACCAAAATAGCACAATCTCCAAAGAAGCACGGCTCTAAAAAAAATAATTTCTGATTTCCCGCAAGAGATCAAATCAGGAATGAGCTCAACCCCCTTCCTTTTTATCGATCCAGCATCCACTTGAGAGCAAAGACTCTCCAAGTGACAATACTTGCCAATACTTGCCAAGAGGCCTAACTTTGGATTCCAATAGGTTCAAGATCCAAACAGATCAGAGACAAACAGCCATAAACTGAATTCCAGTGGAGGAGGCGATGAGATTGAGTAGGAATAGAAGGAATTAATCCACTAATTAAATCTGAATGGATTTGATTTTTTCACTTTTCTTTGTCAAAGCAAGCATGTTGTGCTCCGCTGATGTTCAGGGTTGCTGAGTATGAATGTGGTGAGTTGTTTCATTCCACATTTGAAGTTAACAACTTCATCTGGTTTCATCTTTCTTATCTAGGAGGAGAGTGTTATTCCACATTTGATAACATAATCTGACTAGGTTTGACCCTTCTTCTGTTTATTGGTTCCATTCCATATTTGATGAGCCAATCAACTCTAGAAGAATAGCAACTGTGACATTCCACATAGGAACACAGATACAGCTGCGGTGTCCAGAAGTCTGGAAATCGTTTCTTTTGAAAACAGATAATAGATTCTGAGGTAAAACCTAAAATACTCTACATACTTGCCCTTCTAGCTTAACTTTTCAGTACTACGTTCTTATAAGTAGAACTAGATACTTTGTACATTTTCCATGGTTGAATTCATTCTGAATGAAGTTCTCTGTTGGAAATTACAGGAGCTGTTGCTGGTGGAGGAGCATTTGCAGTTTGGGATCCTGAGGATGATGACCTGCTGGACGATGACTACTAGAGTGTTTGTTTGGTCTTTTGTCTTTGGCATTAGAGCACTATTTAGCTCTTTCTCTTTCATCTGTTGTTTGGACTATTTTTCTTTGTTTCTCTTCAGTTGGTCATGAGACACTAGGTGTATTAGTACCTGATTCTCTGATTGTACTTTTGACTATGATGTGATGCTGCTGAGTTTATGTTTTATTCTTATGCGTGCATACAAACTTCTGTTTCTTTAAGTCCAATTTATTCTGACAGATGTTATGGACACGGTTGTGTACTGAGTCGAATTCTGGTTGAACATTACACACACCACACGTTTTCCGACGTCGGTCTCACCGCAGACATATGAGGAGATTGTTAGGATATTTGTTATATATGTTCGCGCATATCAGGACAGACTTGGAACGACCCAATGGGTTTCGTGTCACTAGGGTATAACGACTCTATGCTGGAGATACTATTTAAGGTAATTCCATACTGATGAGCCTTAGTGGACTATCGTGAGCAGAGCCTTCAACAGTCTGCCTCTGGCGGCTTGGAGACCGGGCGGTCTGGCGGTCTCTCTCCAACAGTTTGATAGGTGGTTGTTGCTTATTGGTGACCGGGAGTTCTGGCGGCTTGACCCAGACGACTTGAAGACAGTGTCGGCTTGTCTTCTCTTCATTGTAGTTGCCGGGCGGTTAGTCTAACTGCGCTACTTGTGTAGTTGTCTGCTCTTGTAATATTAGTCTCACATTGCTTATTTGTAATCTCTCCTCTCTCCTCCATTCTATAAAATGAAGGTCATACCTTTGTAATATTTACCTTTTTGGATAATAAAAATTCTATTAGTCCATTTTTTCGGTCTTCTTTTTCTTGTTCGCACATGGTATTAGAAAACTCGATCTTTTCCACATAATTCTGTGAACTTCCTTTGACCGCACGACCTGTCTCCGTGATCTGTCTTCGCGGCTTGCTCCTTCTTGCGACCTATCTTTGCGACTTGTACCTCCCTCCTGTTCGCGCCCTGTTCGCGCCCTGTTCGCGCGGTCTCTTTTTCATCCTTGACTGTTTCTTCTCGCTGCAACCTGCTCTTAAGCCATTGCGACCTATTCTTCTCACCGCGACCTGTTCCTAGTCGTCACGACCTCCTCTTCTCGCCACAACTTGTTCATCTCGTTGTGACCTATTTTTCTAGTCGCACCCTGCACTTACTCGCCGTGACATGTCCTTCTTGCTGCTCTCTGCTCTCTTATATGGCTCCCTCTGATATCTCTACCACTACTACTCCCGTTTCCACTCCTTCTCCTCCTACTCCTACTCCTTCGGGCAACCTTAGCACCGTTTCCAAACTTATCGGTCCCAACTACCCGGACTGGAGAATCTCCTTCACCTTCCTTCTCCGCTCACAACGCAAATGCCATCATCTCACTGATGGCCCTCCTCCTTCAAACTCTGCTCTCTTTGATGATTGGGATGCTAGCGACGCTCTTGTTTGCACTTGGCTGGCTAACAGTCTTTCTGATGAGTGCCTCATCGTCATCCGTCATGATGAAACGATCAAGGATGCTTGGCTTCGTCTTTCCACTCTCTACTCAAAGAGGGTTCAGACGTCTCGTATCTATACTCTGTATGCGGACTTCTTTGCTCGTCCCTCCATGTCTCCTTCTGCTGCTTACCAACAGGTTCAGTCTCTCGGAGCCGAGATTCTCCAGAATCACCCCTTCTCTCCAAATCTGGCTGAGCAACACAAGCACTTCCAGGAGCTTTTGGTTATGTGCTATCTTCTGCGACTTTCCGAGTCTTATGACATGATCCGCCAACAGATCCTTGGCGAGGCGGATTCTCTCACCTTTGATGTCACTGCTACCCGCATCACCGCGGTTACCTCTCTACTACAACGTCCGATGTTATCCTCTCCTCCTCAACCGGACAACTATGCTCACAAGACTCAACGGAATGGCTCCGGTAGCTGCAACCACCAATCCGGCGGGCGTGGTCCATCCCGCTTTCTCTGCACTCATTGTGGCCGCACTGGTCATACAGTTGATCGTTGCTGGAAGAAACATCAACATCTTCGCCCCTCAGAGGACGCGTCCACCTCCTCATCGAAGCAGTCTGTTGGTACCCTAGTTTTGATTTGAGTTCAGTCTTCTCTTTTAGTCTCTTGACCCAAGATTTATCTATGGTCAAAGGTTAGTTGTTTAGTTAGTTTGCTCTAGTTTAGTCTTATCACTTTTCCAGATGAAAATTTGGTTAAGTTGTTTTTCGTTCGACTATGGTCGAACGTCGCTCGACTATCGTCGATCAGCCGTTCGACGATCGTCTTCCTGATAGCTCGACTATCTGCTTGATAGGTCGACTATCTGTTCTCTTTGATAGTTCGACTATCTGTTGATAGGTCGACTATCTATTCTCTTTGATAGTTCGACTATCTGTTGATAGGTCGACTATCTATTTTTTTTGATAGTTCGACTATCTGTTCTGATAGTTCAACTATCTGATAGTTCGACTATCTGTTCCGATAGTTCAACTATCTGATAGTTCGACTATCTGTTGATAGGTCGACTATCTGTGTTGTTTGATAGTTCGACTATCTGTTGATAGGTCGACTATCTGTTTTCTTTGATAGTTCGACTATCTGTTCTGATAGTTCAACTATCTGATAGTTCGACTATCTGTTGATAGGTCGACTATCTGTGTTGTTTGATAGTTCGGCTATCTGTTGATAGGTCGACTATCTGTTTTCTTTGATAGTTTGACTATCTGTTCTGATAGTTCAACTATCTGATAGTTCGACTATCTGTTTGATAGGTCGACTATCTGTGTTGTTTGATAGTTCGACTATCTATTGATAGGTCGACTATCTGTTTTGTTTGATAGTTCGACTATCTGCTTGGATAGTTCAACTATCTGATAGTTCGACTATCTGTTTGATAGGTCGACTATCTGTATTGCTTGATAGTTTGACTATCTATTTGACAGGTCAACTATCTGTTGTGTTTGATAGTTCGACTATCTGTTTGATAGGTCGACTATCTGCTTTCTTTGGTAGTTCGACTATCTGTCTTGATAGATCGACTATCTGATAGCTCGACTATCTGTCCTGATAGTTCGACTATCTGCTGTGGTAGTTCGACTATCTTCTTTGATAGTTTGACTATCTGGATCGTTCGACTATCTGTCTGATAGGTCGACGATCTCCGAGGGTCGTTCGACGTTTTGTCGTATGTCTTTAATAATTTTGTCATCTTCTATGATGTGATTTATTTCATATTTATTTTGGCATATTTTATAAAAGATTATTTGAATAAATTTATGATATCATTTCCATGCAATATCTGCTCCATTCTTTATGCATGAGCCAATCTTTTTCTGACAAAGTTGTTTGTCTTATTAGTTGAAATGTGTTTTCTGCTTTATCTACCAGGCTGTCCTTTATAGCCGTTAGACTCAAAAAGTCTTCTTTGGCTGTAAAGAGTCTCTTCTGATGTGACTTTCTCTAGTATTATTTTATCAGAGTTACTTGCAGCTTCTTAGAAAGCTTTATCCTCTTATAGGATATCTGTCTGCAGTGTTTTGTTTTTGCTTTATGCTATTTGCAGCCCAGCTTGCAGATTTCAGTAGAAGACAAGATTCAAACTCAAATGAGAGTCGTTGCTGCTGCTGCTATATAAAGAACTCTTTGGAGAAAGAAATTAACTAGTTCACATAGCCAAAAACCAGTTCATTCAGGAAAAGGAGTTCAAAAGCTAACAGCAGCATTCAAGCTTACAACTTACAGTTTACAAATGCTCTCAGCTCGTTCACATCCAACTAAGAAGAAGTTTTAGCTCTTCACTCTTCTTCAACCTGAGTTCTCCTGCCTCCAGGAAGATTTTCACTCAGAGCTTTTTGAAGAAGAAAAAGAAGATAGCTGCCTAAAGAAGAAATTTCATTTCATATTTATTATCTTCTTGTAGCTTTTTCCTTCAGATTTTCTGAAGTGTTTTCTGCACTGAAGCAAGACTTCACCTGGACATTCTTTTAGCCAGGGGGAGCCTTGACTCTTTAGAGCTTTCTAGCTCAGTGCAAGTTCTTGAGCTTCTCTAATTCTAGTTAAAATAGAGAAGACATTTTAACCTCCTTTCCCCCTCCTGTAAAGGGTTATTACTCCCTTCAAAAGTATACCTTGGTGGCAGGGCACCTGATCAAAAACTTGTGTTGGTTTTTAGACACATGATCAAAAGTCTAAAGGGTTTCTAGATCTACCTGAAGCAGATCTTGTTGGTGGCAGGGCACCTGATCAAAAACCTGAGTGGATTCCTACCTTGTTAGTAGAAGAGTGGACGTACCCAAGTTGTTTGGGGAACCACTATAAATTCCCTTGTGTCGTCTGGTTGTTTGATTAATTACTTGTGATGTTGGCTGTGATTAGTTTTAACTAGGTTTGCTAGTTGCTGTTTAGGATCCCAAGCCTTAACTGTAATTACAGTTGGCTGCCTCTTGTGCACAACACTTGTGTTAGGCTTTAGGGTTACTTCTCAAATATCTATAACCTTCATTCCGCAATTAACTCCAAGGGAGTTGAGTAGACAGTCAACTTTGCTAGTGCAATTTTTGATTACTCTATTCACCCCCCCCCCCCTCTAGAGTAGTATCTATCCCTTTTCTTTCAATTGGTATCAGAGGGAGGTTGGCTGACTGTATAGGCTAACACCTACGTCACAAGATCCTGATAGATACCAAGGATTATAGATATTCACTTTCACTTTCATGGCCCAGTCCAAGGATTACTCTAGCACCAGACCTCCAGCATGCAACTTAGCTAAGTTTAGCATCTGGAAGGCAAGGATTAAGTTATATATGAACTCTATTGATGAGAGTATTTTTGCTTCTATTTTGACAGGACCACCAAGAGCACCTGCTGCAGCTACTGCTTCATCATCAACTGATATGAGTGCAGTGCCTCCTCCAGATTACAATGATGAATACAAAAAGGCAAAGATAGCAGATGCCAAAGCAATGAATATTCTGGCTCAGACAATGTCTGATGAAGTATTCCAGAAAGTTGTTGACTGTCCCTCAGCAAAAGCAATGTGGGACACACTGAACTAGATTGTAGCTGGTTCAGCTGATGAAAGGAAGGACAGAAGGTCCAACCTTATCTCCCAGTATGAGAACTTCAAGAAATTTGATGCTGAATCAGTTGAAGCTATGTACACCCGGCTCAGCTCAATCATCAATGAGCTGAGGACTCTTGACAAGGATATATCATTGACAGAGGTCAATGATAAGATTCTTATATGCTTCCCTAGCACATGGGATCTGAGGATCTGGCCTATCAAGGAGGCCAGAAGCACAACAGAAATCTCAACAGAAGCCCTTCTCGGCAAGCTCAAGTCCTTTGAGCAAGTGCTGAAGTCCAGAGAAGCTGAGGCTGAAGCAAAGACTCCAACTCCCACAAGAAAAGAGCAAACCCTTGCTCTCAAAGCTGCTGATGCTTCTGAAGGAAGCCAGTCCAATGAGGAACTGATGACATTATTTGCCAAAAGGTTTCTCAAGATGGGAAAGAAAGAATTCAGAAAGAAATCTTTACGATATGAAGATAAACCAAGGTATGATCGTTCTCCTGCTAAAGAAATAATTTGCTATGGTTGCAGGAAGCCTGGACATATTCTTCCAGATTGTCCAGAGGAAAAGAATAAAGAGAAAAGGAAAGACAAGGATCAGCACAGGAAGCATTCCAAGCCATCCTCCTACAAGAACAAAAAGAAGGAGAGAGGTTTTGTTGCTAAAACCTGGAGCGATTCTGATGAGGAATCTTCCTCCTCAAGCTCCAGTGAGGATGAGGAAGAAAAGAAGGCAAAGGAAGTTTACCTGATGGCAATTGATGCCTGCAGCAATCACTCAGCTGCAGAGAGTTCAGATTCTGATGAAGAAATGCCAACAGAAGATGAGGTATTGTCTTCTTACGATTTTACATCTGCTGAATTTAAATCAGATTTTAAATCTTTGTGTTTAGATTTAATTAGTTCTGAAAAGGAAATAAAAGAGCTTAGAAATAAACTAGCTGAATCTGAATTAATTTCTAATGAAAACATTAGGTTAACAGCAGAACTCACTAATTCTAGTGGAGAGATAAAATTCCTTAAGAATGAATTAGCTAAGTCCAAAAGGTTAGAAGAATCTCTGAATGGTAGAAGCCTTAAGCTGCTTGAAATAACCAGCATGTCTAACACTAGGTCAGGCAATAATAAATTAGGCTTAGGAGCTTCATCTAGTGAACCCCCAATTATTCTTAAAAACCATCTTTCAACTCCAGTGAATTTTATTTCAGCTAGTGGAATAAAAAACACTGAGCAAGTTAATCAGATTAATAAAGCTTTAAATAAAGCTAAGAGAAAGAAAAGAAAACAAAAGTTTAAGGAATTACAAAGAGCGTCGAACGCTGCTCGGCGATCGCAGGCTCAATAGTCGAACGGAGATCGACGATCTGAGCACCAATCGTCGAACGCTGATCGACGTTTTCAACATGAATTTCAAAACTTCAACCAGAACTTTAGAAACCCAAATGTAAATAGAAACCCTAGGTTCATTGACCCATCATCTGCATGGAGAATCCCACCTAGGAGATCTTACCCGTTAGGTTATCACCCTCAACCTGCTTATTCATTTATTTCCAGTTTTTCTTATGTGAAAAATAAGGGACCCAAGGTTACCTGGGTCCATAATGTTTAATTGACTTATTTGCAGGTGAAGACCTATCTTATCACTCAAAATAAGTGGTATTTGGATAGTGGTTGCTCCAAGCATATGACAGGAAATAAAGAACATCTGTCAAGGTTCAAGGCCAAGCTTGGCCCAAAGGTGATCTTTGGAGATTCAAGCTATGGTCAAACTGAAGGCTATGGCAGGATGACAATTGGAGCTGTAACATTCAAGAGAGTTGCTTATGTAACTGGACTGAAGTCTAATCTCATTTCAGTAAGTCAGTTATGTGATGCTGGATACCAGGTATCATTTTCTAACTCTCTTTGTAATATTACTTTAAATAATAATGTTGTGTTAGTAAGTATTAGACAAGGTAACATTTATTTAGTAGATTTTAATTCATCTCACTCTGAAATCTGCTTATTTAATGAAATAACAAATAACAATACCTTATGGCATAAAAGGCTTAGCCATGTTAACCTCAAGAACATATCTAGGTTATCTAAGCACAACCTTGTTAGAGGTTTACCTTCTTGCCCCTACAAGAAGGAGAGCCTATGCAAGGCTTGTCAATTAGGCAAGCAAACCAAGAATTCATTTAAATCAGTAAATAAAAGTGATTCTCCTAGAATCCTGTATTTATTACATTTGGACCTATTTGGCCCAATAAATGTACAGAGTCTAGGAGGGAAGTATTACACCCTAGTCATTGTAGATGACTTCTCTAGATTCACTTGGGTGTTCTTTTTGAGAACTAAGGCTGATAACTTCAAAGCCCTTACAGATTTTCTATTATGTGTGCAGACTGAGTACTCTACTCATGTGGCCTTGATCAGAAGTGATCATGGTACTGAGTTTGACTCTCTTCTCATGCAAGAATTCTGTGAGAGAGAAGGTATCAAACATAGCTTCTCAGCTCCTAGAACTCCCCAACAAAATGGGGTAGTTGAAAGGAAGAATCGAACCCTGATTGAAGCTGCTGGCACATTGTTGGCATATGCTAATATGCCTCTTTCCTATTGGGCAGAAGCTGTTAGTACAGCCAACTATGTCTTGAATAGAAGTCTTATACACAAGCTTAAGTGTAAAACTCCTTATGAGTTGCTTAAAGGAAAGAAACCTAAAATAAATTATTTTAGAGTATTTGGTTGTGTAGTTTATATTCATAATAATAATAAAGAATACCTTAGAAAGTTTGAAGCAAAAGCTTCAATGGGAATTTTTCTTGGATATTCCCAAGTAAGCAAAGCTTATAGGGTATTTAATAAATCATCTTCTAAAATTGAAGAGTCTGTGCATGTATCTTTTGATGAATCTCAGATGTTTTACAATGAGAAGGAATCTTCCCCTTCCTCAAGTTCATTGCAGGTACAAGAATCTGGTAAAGATGTCACTAAAGAAATTCTCCATCTATCAACTCTTCATATCACTGAATCAGACAGTGATGAAGACCTTGCAGAAGCTGTTGTTGTACCACCAATAGTAGATCAAATTCCTCCTGAGGAATTAATCTCAACTATTGTTGAAGATCACATCCCACCTGCTGATGTTGTCACACTTAGAGATCATCCTACATCTCAAGTGATAGGAGACATATCAGCTGGTGTTCAAACAAGACATCAGTTAAGACAGGATGTGATGCACGCTTGTTTCTTTTCACAGATTGAGCCCCTCATCATTAAAGATGCTGAGCTAGATCCCTAATGGATCATTGCTATGCAAGAGAAACTCAATCAATTTGAAAGATGTAAAGTGTGGACTTTGGTTCCAAGACCTAAAGGCCAACTGATCATAGGCACCAAGTGGGTGTATAGAAACAAGTTAGATGCAAATGGAATCATTGTAAGGAACAAAGCTAGGCTTGTAGCTCAGGGCTACAGACAGGAGGAAGGTATAAATTATGACCAAACCTTTGCTCTTGTTGCAAGGCTAGAGGCAATAAGGATCTTTCTAGCCTATGCAGCCTATATGAAGTTTAAAGTTTTTCAGATGGATGTCAAAAGTGCCTTTCTAAATGGTGAGCTAAAGGAAGAGGTATTTGTTGAACAACCACCAGGGTTTGTTTCTTCAACTCAGCCCTCACATGTTTTCAAGTTGCAAAAAGCTCTTTATGGACTCAAACAAGCACCCAGAGCCTGGTATGAGACTCTAGCTAGTTTCCTGTTAGAGCACAACTTTGTTAGGGGAGTAGTTGATAGAACCTTCTTCGTCAAGCACCATAAGGACACAATCATGTTAGTTCAAGTGTATGTGGATGACATTATTTTTGGTTCCACTGATCCCAAACTATGCAAAAAGTTCTCTGACTTGATGCATTCCAAGTTTGAGATGAGTAGTATGGGTGAGCTGTCTTACTTTCTTGGTCTCCAAGTAAAGCAAGATGCTGATGGCATTTTCATCTCCCAATCCAAATATGTCAAGGAATTGGTAAAGAAGTTTGGGATGGCTGATGCTTCAGCAATGCATACACCTATGGCTACTAATGTAGTTATAGATTCTGATGATCAGGGAAAGCCTGTTGATCAAAAGAATTATAGGGCCATTGTTGGTTCACTATTGTATTTAACTGCAAGTAGGCCAGATATAATGTTTGTTACATGCCTTTATGCTAGATTCCAGGTCAACCCCAAGGAATCTCATCTGATTCTTCTCAAGAGAATCTTGAGATACCTGAAGGGATGTCCAAATCTAGTACTTTGGTACCCAGCTGAGTCAGAATTTGAGTTAATTGGATACTCTGATTCTGATTATGCTGGTTGTAGAGTTGACAGGAAAAGTACCTAAGGAACTTGTCAGTTCCTGGGAGAAAGATTGGTCTCTTGGTTCTGTAAGAAGCAGGCTTCTGTCTCAACTTCAACTGTAGAAGCTGAATATATAGCAGCTGCTAGTTGTTGTTCACAGATCCTGTGGATTCAAAACCAGCTTTTGGATTATGGGTACACACACAAGAACACAAAAATCATGTGTGATAGTACCAGTGCTATATCTATTGCACAAAATCCTGTGCACCACTCTAGAACGAAACACATTGAGATCCGGCACCATTTTCTGAGAGATTGTGTGGAAAAGAACAAGATCAGCCTTGAGTTCATATCCACAGACCTTCAGAGAGGTGATATATTCACCAAGCCCTTAGATAAACAGAAGAAGCATCTGTTCTTTTTGGTTCAACTAGGCATGATTAATGAAAAAGACTAAGGCTCCGTTTGGGGGGACTTATTTTCACCGGTCAAGCGGTTACGGCCGCATGTACCGGGCCTTAATTAAGGCCCGGTACATGCGGACGTAACCGCTTGACCGGTGAAAATAAGTCCCCCCAAACGAAGCCTAAGTGTGACGTCTGCCTTGTTGAAACTTGTTTGAAGATCATCGAACGACGTTCGAAGATAGTCGATCGGATCAAGCCTATCGTCGACCTATGGTTGATAATAGCTTATCTGCTTGAAGATCGTCGACCGGCGTTCGAAGATCGTCGAACAGGTCGAGCCTATCGTCGATCTATGGTTGACGACAGCTTGTTGTTTGTGAAGACAGAAATAGTCGAACGATGGATCGACTACTCTGCTTCAGGAACGATCGTCGAACGACCGTTCGACCATCGTCTCCAGTATCTTTTAAATAGATCGATGATCGTTGTTTTAATATAAAGCTGATAGTCGACCTAGGTTAAGAGATCTTTCTTTTTATCGTCGACGGAGAGCGTCTTCTCGCATTCCGTCTTCCTCCTTGCTCTTTGTCTCGCGATTTCTGTCGTTTCGCCTTCGCCGTCTCCCTCGTCTTCTCCAGCCCCTTCGATGGCGATAGCTCCAGCGCTCCTGACAGTGGTGAAGTTCGATGCAGGCTTCAGTGTGGATTTCGATTCTTTCAGTTGCTGCGAATCTGCTATAGTGGAAATCCTCAGTCTATGCAAAGATCAAGGTTTAGAAAAGCTCATGTCCTCCAGGATAAAGATAAACATTCCCGAGATCAAAGAATGAGCATTTACTTCGTCCTCCAATGACGAATCAATGACCGGAACAATTGGCAGAGAAGAGGTAACTTTGACTCCCGCCATTTTAACTGAAATTTTTGGATTGTTAAATGGGGAAGAAGATTACGAGCAAGATACCCCAGAGTTTGGGAGAATGTTGACAGAGCTGGGACATGCCGAAGGCATTCCCTCTAAGCTGCTTAAGGTGAATTTTCCGTTTAAGATTAAGTTCCTTGCTGAACTCGTCGAAAAAGTGCTACTGGGAAAACACTCTGCCCATGACAACATTACAAGGCAACAGTTTGCCCTAATGTGTACAATTGTAAACAAAAAGAAGATTAACTGGGCAGGAGTATTGTTTGATTTAATAAGGAAAAAGAATAGCAAGAAGGAAGTCACCCTGGGTAGGGTGCTTGGGATTTTTCTGAAGGAAAAATATCCCCATTTGTTAGTTTCAGCTACTACCTCCATAAATGCCAGCAAGAAGATGGATCCAACCTTGTTCGCCAAGTGGAAAAGAACTTTTCTGAAGCCCGCTCCAGTAGGGGTTGCTCCAGCTGCATCTGAGAGCACCAGGACTGCTTCAGTCACTCCTTCCCTATAAGAAGCTGGCTCAGCAAATCTCTCCCTTCCATCTTCTTCATCTGCATTGCCGTCTACTTCAGTTGAAGTTCCATCAACTTCAATTGAAGTACAACCTTCTGCCTCTCATCTTCCTGATTCATCTACAATTCTCCATGCATCACCTCCTACATCTCCTCTCCCTGATCATCTTGCTAGGATATCTCATCCTAGTTTTGATTTATTGGTTTCTGAGATATCCACTCCTCCTCAGTCTCCAATTCCTTCTTCAGATCACATTGATCATCTTGCATCCACCCATCATTCTCCAGCTCACTCTCCATCTCTAGTTCACTCTCCAGTTCATCAAGAATACACCATTCCTGCTGATCATCCATCCACTGAGATTCCCCCTTCATCATTTGAAATCACTCCAGCATTCATTTCTAGCATCTTGGAGTTAATTACCCCCTCAATCAAAATCATGATTGAAGAGGCAATTGCTCCCCTTGCATCCTCCATCTCTTCTTTGACTGCTGCCATCCAAGCACTCTCAAAATCTATTGAGCCCTCTTCATCTAGGGGCCTAGTCTCAATTTCCACTGAAACCAGGCAGGGGGAGATGCTTTATAAAGATGCCTCTGAGCAGCCCTTGGCCTCCCCTCCAGCAGATCCTCCTGCAGTTGTAGAGAAAGAGATAGAAGAATCAGCTCCTCCTCCATTGTCTGAAAAAGAAATTTCTGATGCTATAATGAAGTCTGAATTCATTGTCAAAGTTTGCATAGAAGAATGCTCCACTCTCCTGATCGCCCTATACCTAGAAGGAGTTATTACTTCCTTTCTAGATGAATTATGGGAGTTAGGACACTCAAAGGACAATTCTGAAGGTATCCCTTTTACTCACTTTTTAGACTTGATAACTGATATGCTAGTTTGGGAATATCTGGAAGGAATGATTCGATGTCATTTAGCAAATTTTTATTCATAATACTACAGATAAAATGGAAGAAGTATTAGATATTCAAGAGCCTGATCACCAACCAGCTCCAGAAGTTCAATCCGAACCAGAACCAGCTGTTCAAGTTTCTGAGGCTGCTCAGCCAGCTCATCTAGCAGTACAAGAAGAACTGGTCCTTATGACAGTTTTTGATGAAAAAGAAAAGGCTTCAGATGTTCAAATTGAAAAGTCTACTGTTTGGGATGATTCCCCTGGATTGGATTTAGATGCTCTCCTGGCACAGGATGCCATGGAAGAAGAATTAGAAAAAGCTGCCCTAAAAGAGAAGAAAAGAGCTGTGCAAGAAGCGATTGATCCATATGATCTTCCTATTTCTTCAAATTCAGAGGATGAGATTGATTCTGATGAATCTGATGAGTCTAAGAGAAAGAGATCTGCTAAAAAGAAAAGGAAAGCTGTGGCTCCTCCTTCTTCAAATCCTGACAATGATACTCCCTACTATATCTTGAAGGGAATTGATCCTAAGTCAAAAGAATTCCAGCACTGGATGGCATTTTCTAAAAATCAGCAGAAGCAAAGGAAGAAGTCAAAGAGGTATGATAGTCCTGTCCCAAGATGGACTCCTAGAGGTCCTCCTCCTCTACCTCCCGGTGCAGGAGCCTCTGGAAACCTATCTGCAAATCCTGCTGCTCAGTCTGACAGGTTTAACCCATCTCAGTCATCACAAAGGAAAAGTTCTCAAGGATATCAAGATAAAACGCAATCTGGCTATCAAAGACTTGATGCTAATGTTAAGGAACAAGTAAAGGAGGTGGTGTATCAAAGACCAACTTTTTCTCCTCCTCCTTCCAAAGAACTCAAGAGCTCAACCTCTCCAAAGCCAGATCATGCTGTGAAGGCTATTTAAAAAGGTAAGCGAATTATTTTCTCTGAAAAATCTAGCAAGATATTTGCTGAGTTTGTTCCTCCTTATCTAGTTATTCAGGATAAAGAGCCAGCTGAAAGTCTGCTAGACATGTCGATTAAGTTTAAAGCTGTGAAACCTGTTGATACAACCTCTGAAAATGTGTATGAAAGCCCCGAGCTTGATCCTAATTTCAGGATGGCTCGTTTTCTTGAACTTGTTGGTTCAGCCCAAATCAAGAAAGCTAAAGCTGAAGGCAAAGACACTGCAGGATTAACCACTATATCAAAATTCAGAATGAAGGAGCTTGATAAATTCCAGGTTAGACCTGAGGTATTTGATCCTTCAAAATACATGGAAAAACATCCTGAAGCAGTTGTCCCAAGAGCGTCTGAATCGAAAATCATTGGAGAACAAGACCTGAAGCTGTCAAGGAAAGAAGCCCTAGATCCTTCTAGAAAAATTACTTTTGTTCCTAGTTCTTCTGAACCTAAACCTAATTCTGAAGCATCTTAAAATTTCATTGATTGTCAGTTATTTGCTTATCTGATTGATTGATGTTATCTGCTTAGTTTTTTTTTTCTTCATGCATTTTATTTATTTTCAGTAATTAGTTTTGTGTTTAGTTGTTGAGAGACTTAACTCAAATAGGGGGAGATTGTTGGTACCCTAGTTTTGATTTGAGTTCAGTCTTCTCTTTTAGTCTCTTGACTCAAGATTTATCTATGGTCAAAGGTTAGTTGTTTAGTTAGTTTGCTCTAGTTTAGTCTTGTCACTTTTCCAGATGAAAATTTGGTTAAGTTATTTTTCGTTCGACTATGGTCGAACGTCGCTCGACTATCGTCGATCAGCCGTTCGACGATCGTCTTCCTGATAGCTCGACTATCTGCTTGATAGGTCGAATATCTGTTCTCTTTGATAGTTCGACTATCTGTTGATAGGTCGACTATCTGTTCTCTTTGATAGTTCGACTATCTGTTGATAGGTCGACTATCTATTTTTTTTGATAGTTCGACTATCTGTTCTGATAGTTCAACTATCTGATAGTTCGACTATCTGTTGATAGGTCGACTATCTGTGTTGTTTGATAGTTCGACTATCTGTTGATAGGTCGACTATCTATTTTCTTTGATAGTTCGACTACATGTTCTGATAGTTCAACTATCTGATAGTTCGACTATCTGTTGATAGTTCGACTATCTGTTGATAGGTCGACTATCTGTGTTGTTTGATAGTTCGACTATCTGTTGATAGGTCGACTATCTGTTTTCTTTGATAGTTCGACTATCTGTTCTGATAGTTCAACTATCTGATAGTTTGACTATCTATTTGATAGGTCGACTATCTGTGTTGTTTGATAGTTCGACTATCTGTTGATAGGTCAGCTATCTGTTTTGTTTGATAGTTCGACTATCTGCTTGGATAGTTCAACTATCTGATAGTTCGACTATCTGTTTGATAGGTCGACTATCTGTGTTGCTTGATAGTTCGACTATCTGTTTGACAGGTCGACTATCTATTGTGTTTGATAGTTCGACTATCTGTTTGATAGGTCGACTATCTGCTTTCTTTGGTAGTTCGACTATCTGTCTTGATAGATCGACTATCTGATAGCTCGACTATCTGTCCTAATAGTTCGACTATCTGCTGTGGTAGTTCGATTATCTTCTTTGATAGTTCGACTATCTGGATCGTTCGACTATCTGTCTGATAGGTCGACGATCTCCGTGCTTCGGTCGACGATCTCCGAGGGTTGTTCGACATTTTGCTATATGTCTTTAATAATTTTGTCATCTTCTATGATGTGATTTATTTCATATTTATTTTGGCATATTTTATAAAAGATTATTTGAATAAATTTATGATATCATTTCCATGCAATATCTGCTCCATTCCTTATGCATGAGCCAATCTTTTTCTGACAAAGTTGTTTGTCTTATTAGTTGAAATGTGTTTTCTGTTTTATCTGCCAGGCTGTCCTTTATAGCCGTTAGACTCAAAAAGTCTTCTTTGGCCGTAAAGAGTCTCTTCTGATGTGACTTTCTCTAGTATTATTTTATCAGAGTTACTTGCAGCTTCTTAGAAAGCTTTATCCTCTTATAGGATATCTGTCTGCAGTGTTTTGTTTTTGCTTTATGCTATTTGCAGCCCAGCTTGTAGATTTCAGTAGAAGACAAGATTCAAACTCAAATGAGAGTCGTTGCTGCTGGTGCTATATAAAGAACTCTTTGGAGAAAGAAATTAACTAGTTCACATAGCCAAAAACCAGTTCATTCAGGAAAAGGAGTTCAAAAGCTAACAGCAGCATTCAAGCTTACAACTTACAGTTTACAAATGCTCTCAGCTCGTTCACATCCAACTGAGAAGAAGTTTTAGCTCTTCACTCTTCTTCAACCTGAGTTCTCCTGCCTCTAGGAAGATTTTCACTCAGAGCTTTTTGAAGAAGAAGAAGAAGAAGATAGCTATCTAAAGAAGAAATTTCATTTCATATTTATTATCTTCTTGTAGCTTTTTCCTTCAGATTTTCTGAAGTGTTTTCTGCACTGAAGAAAGACTTCACCTAGACATTCTTTTAGCCAGGAGGAGCCTCTACTCTTTAGAGCTTTCTAGCTCAGTGCAAGTTCTTGAGCTTCTTTAATTCTAGTTAAAATAGAGAAGACATTTTAACCTCCTTTCCCCCTCCTGTAAAGGGTTATTACTCCCTTCAAAAGTATACCTTGGTGGCAGGGCACCTGATCAAAAACCTGTGTTGGTTTTTAGACACCTGATCAAAAGTCTAAAGGGTTTCTAAATCTACCTGAAGCAGATCTTGTTGGTGGCAGGGCACCTGATCAAAAACCTGAGTGGATTCCTACCTTGTTGGTAGAAGAGTGGACGTACCCAAGTTGTTTGGGGAACCACTATAAATTCCCTTGTGTCGTCTGGTTGTTTGATTAATTACTTGTGATGTTGGCTGTGATTAGTTTTAACTAGGTTTGCTAGTTGCTGTTTAGGATCTCAAGCCTTAACTGTAATTACAGTTGGCTGCCTCTTGTGCACAACACTTGTGTTAGGCTTTAGGGTTACTTCTCAAATATCTATAACCTTCATTCCGCAATTAACTCCAAGGGAGTTGAGTAGACAGTCAACTTTGCTAGTGCAATTTTTTATTACTCTATTCACCCCCCCCCCTCTAGAGTAGTATCTATCCCTTTTCTTTCACAGTCCGCCTCGGTGGTCACGTCTTCAGGTAGTGCCCACGTCATTACTCAAGGTAAATGGCTGATCAACTCTGGCGCTATAAATCATGTGACCGACAATCCTCAGTGTTTTTCTCTCCTAGAAACACATGATCGGTTGCCACCGGTCTTTATTGCAGACGGCTCTCCCACACCGGTTAATGAGATGGGAGTGGTTCAAGTCACTCTGTCTCTTCGCTTGGCGGACACTCTCTACATGCCCAAGTTTCCTTGCAATTTATTATCTGTTACTTCTCTGTGCAAGCAACTACGGTATTCCGTCACATTCACTTCTACTTCTTGTTCTTTTTAGGATCCGAGCTCCCAACGGACGATTGCTACTGAGACTGAGAGCGGCAGCCTCTACTTCCTCGACAACGTGTCCGCTCTGTCCGCCTTCTCCTCCTCTTCTACAGACCTTTTGAAATGGCATCTTCGTCTTAGTCATTTGCCTCCACGGCTTCTTCGTCAACTTCTGCCCCACCTCCCTCTACACAGTTCTCCTCTCAACTGTGACTCTTGTCAGATTGGCAAGCATCACCGTTCCACCTTCCTATCGAAGCAAAGTCGTGGATATTCCCTTCCGTTTGATCTTGTTCACTCTGATGTATTGGGTCCTGCTCCTACCCTCACCATAGGTCGGGATAGTTCATATTTTGTAACTTTTATTGTCGATTTCTCTCGTTGTACGTGTGTGTATCTTTTAAAAGACCGCTCCGAATTATTCTCTGTATGGACATCTTTTTATAATATGTGTTGAAGCCAAAATTGACCTCAACGACTGTTCACAAACCAAAGTGCAGCCGACGCCTACTTCTCTCAAATCTCGACCCCTGACTAGCTGCTAAGGTCCTAAGACTGACCCAAAGCCTCAGCTGGGATGTCCCACCTCACACCCGGAAGATCTCTGAGAGCTTCCCCTCTAAAACCAATAGTTGGACTGGGAGCTCTTCAGAAAGCACTGGAGTTAGAGAGTAAAAAATGAGAACCTGCTTTCCAAAGAGCCCCTATGGGTCCTTTTATAGTCTTCTCCTGACCTGAAAATACTGAAATGCCCCTGATGGGTCTGCCAATAGCCAAAACCCGTTGCCATCCCAGGGGCATATTGTAACGGCCCGTAGTCCGCCACAACCAGACATAATCTATACTCCATTAAGCAATTCACATTTCACAATGAGCACGCACATACGTGCAAGTCCAAAATAAAAGTACATACATCATGCTTATGTTATATTGTTTATATTCTACTTATTTTATATATATACATGAGTTTATGACAAATTTAAACTTTCACAAAAGCCTTTACAAAGGTAAGTGTATAACACAAAAGTGGTTGAGCTATGCCATCAACAAAAGTAGTAAGCATCTGCATGTATATATCTATGTATGGATATAGCCCCGACCATATCCTTAGCGTTGGTCAGTTTGTGATTTTCCTGTACCTAAAAATGTTAGAATTTGAAATCATTAGTTTTTACGAAAGACTAAGCGAGACGATATCTCCTTAACCTGCTATACATGCAAATAAGTGAGAAATAATAGCAGTTATAAGACGAGAGTATCATAGGTATGTCAGTATTTCCACATTCATAATCGCAATTGTATGTGAGCATGTATATAAACAATGACGTACATAGTTCAATCAACTGTATGATTTATCAGTACATGTACATAAATAACATCTATACAAGAGAGTTAAGAACATATACACTGAAATTTCATAATTTTTCCTCATTAAGTACTATCAGGGGCGAGTGAATCCATGCTCGGTCCACATACTTGTTTCATCATGTTTCCTGTTTTGAGTCGACCTCATAGGGTCATCATATTCCAAAACCAGTACGGTCAACCCGCGTTTATGCCTTTCGGCTCGACTGGTTTGGCAATTCATATTCATATCATTCCTCCATGTGCATGTCGTTCACTTGCCCGTAATAGAACCTCGAGTCGACACGTTAATAGACCAATGTTTAATTATTAGTGAATCCCCTCAGAATTTCATTCGCCTGTTTGCCTTTTTCAAGGCCATACATTAGCGAGAATATGTTTCAGTGATTATTTCCTGATACTTCATGATGTTACATGCGACATTATATTCAATTGCATACTTTTGGAAGAAGATAAAAACATATACTGGAAACTAAGCATAAATTAAGCAAATAGGTCTCACCGTTACGTTTTCCTTCCCAGCGTCATGCCCCAGATCATCGTCACGCCTATTTTGGGATGCCATCTTTCACGATATCTGTTGAGGAACGTATCATTAAGGGTCACTGTTATCGGAGTTGCATCACATTATAATCATGACGTTGACCACTAGGGCTGACTTAGGCTTCTCTAAGGGATTCGATGGAAGGAATTCAACAATAAACCCATCTAATTCTTCTCTGTACATTCGGTGGAAGTGTATGGAATTAACCAAATAATCAAGGTAAGACAAAGAAGTAATAATCAGCCCAAACAACCATCGGCAACTATATGGACTGAAATTGGAAAAATAGCAACAGCCAGCCTAAAACACCTTCACCAAATCAATTAAACCCAAGGATCCAGCTTTGAAAAACTTAGAGTGTACATGCAGGAGGAACCCCAATTCTCACAATACAACTCGCCATACTCAACTGCAAGGTCATCATCTGGCCGGTCAACTAAAAGATCCAACATATCTCTCAAACCCTTATGAACTGGAGAGTTAGAAAGAGAGAAACAACAACAAAAAACAAAGTAATAGCCGGCCGATCAACCCCAAAAGTACCAAGATAAACTCCTATGTTGTCATATGGTGTCATAAGGCCCAAATCTAACAGAGTTAAACAAACATAGGTGGGAGAAAAAAAAAACTTACATTGCAGGTGAACAAATATGAGTACCGGCTTGCGACGAAATCAAACCACCGCCAAAATAAACTAAATCCAAGTAAGGGAAACCTTGCCAAACATCGATTCTACTACCAGTAGAACCGGAGATCGGGCCCGATGATATTGAGGAGGAGAGAAGGAGAAAGATGCAAGTTCCAGCAGCCCTAACATCAGGTCCGCACAGTAAAGCTTCAAGCGTGAGAAATGTGGAAAGAAGATAAGGATCGGGAATATGTATAAAGAGTACCACCGCTTGAAAAGTCCACCGCCCTCCCCATCCCCCATAAATACCACTTTCATTATTTAATACCAAGCAATATAAAATTATCATCCACTTAGCAAGTAAAGCTAAGCCCAACGTGTAATGACCTGATACTTTGGCAAGCTATAACCACTAGATTATGTAGCAAAGACTATAAAATAATCCTCAACACTGAGAATATCATTTCATCATAGGGGATTCTATTTCTTGTTTATTTAAAACTGTAGGCACATGAAAATGACTTACGAAAAATGTCGAACGTCACATTACTCCCCTCCTTAGATATTTTCGTCCCCGAAAATTCATTCATCATGTTCGTCAAACAATAGAGGAAAAAGGTCTTGCATCGTATCTTGTCGTTCCCATGTAGCTTCATCACGTGGATGACCTTTCCACCATATTTGCACAAAGTTCACATCACGGTTCCGTAATTGTTTTCGTTGCCGATCAATGATTTGATATGGTTCTGACGGGCTAGACAAATCGGCGTCAATTTGCACATTTTCTACCGACACAATCGTTTCAGGATCCCGTATATATCTTCGAAGTGCCGAAACATGGAATACATCATGTAATCTTTGTAATCCCTCCGGTAACTCCAAACGGTATGCTACGTCACCAACTCGTTCAATGACCGGAAACAGTCCAACATAACGTGGACTCAACTTCCCAAGTCGTCTTAGTCGTGAAACTCCCTTGAAAGGTTTAATTTTAAGACATACGAGATCACCAACATGAAACTCGACAAGACGATGTTTAGCATTGTAATACTTTTGCTGACGATCCTGGGCCACTTTCATTCTTTGTTGGATAAGAACAACCTTCTCATGCCACTTATCCACTTTCTCTTTATTGTATATTTGTCTTTCCCCATCTTCTGCCCAGCTTAAAGGTGTACGACATCGTCGACCATATAGTGCTTCAAAAGGTGTCATCTGTATGGAAGACTGATAGCTGTTATTATATGCAAATTCCACAAGCGCCAAATATTTCTCCCACGAGCCCTTGAGATCAAGCACTACCATACGTAATAGGTCCTCTAAAAATTGGATAGTGCGCTCTGACTGTCCATCAATTTGAGGATGAAAAGCTGTACTAAACAGTAATTTTGTTCCCAAACGTTTATGAATCTGTCTCCAATTTTCTGATGTGAACCTTCCATCACGATCGGAAATAATCGTTCGAGGAATACCGTGTAACTTGACAATTACATCAACATACAACTCATTTAATTTGGTCGGTGGTCCATCTTGTCGTACTGCTATAAAATGTGCACTTTTTGTTAACCGATCTATGATAACCCATATACCATCATGTCCCAACTTACTACGAGGCAATCCAAAGACAAAGTCCATAGCAATGTCTTCCCACTTCCATTCTGGTATGGGTAACGAATGTAAATAACCTCCAGGCTTTTGATGCTCAGCCTTTATCACTTGGCAAGTGTGACAAGATGCAATATAATTTATCACATCCTTCTTCATTCCAGGCCACCAAAAGTCCTCCTTTAAATCTTGGTACATTTTAGTTCTGCCGGGATGAATTGAAAATGGAGTGTTATGTGCCTCATACAAAATGTCTTTCCGTAAACTGTCTACATCTGGAACACATAGCCTTTCATTCATCAGTAACAACCCATTCTGTTCGGTAAAACTTATAGACTCCCCCTTTTTCACTTTTTCCATTATGCCAATCAAAAAGATATCATGTGACACAGCTTCCAAAATTCTATCCTTTAGTGCATACCGGATTTGTATCTGAAATAGTTGAGATTGTATACCTTCTGATGTAAAAATGGGAACTATCCTCATCCTTTCAAGCTCACGCATTAACTGTGGAGTATACACTTTCAAGACTGCTAATTCAGTAACACTTTTCCGGCTTAGTGCGTCAGCAACCACATTGGCCTTTCCAGGATGATACTGAATATCCACATCATAATCTTTGATAAACTCCAACCAACGCCGCTGACGAAGGTTTATTTCCTTCTGAGTAAAAATGTACTTCAAACTTTTATGATCGGTGAAAATTTCACATCTCACTCCATACAAATAGTGGCGCCAGATTTTTAACGCAAAGATCACTGCTGCTAACTCTAGATCATGAGTTGGATAGTTCCTTTCTGCTTCTTTTAATTGACGCGAGGCATATGCGATGATCTTCCCATGTTGCATTAATACACAACCTAAACCTTTATACGAAGCGTCACTATAAATTTGAAATCCTTCTGTGCCTGAGGGAAGTATTAATACGGGGGCAGTAGTCAATCTTTCTTTTAATGTGTCAAATGCATTTTGACAATTTTCACTCCAATGAAAAGGAACATTTTTCCGAGTTAACTGTGTTAAAGGCAATGAGATTTTTGAAAATTCTTTAACAAATCTGCGGTAATAACCTGCTAATCCAAGAAAACTCCGCACTTCTGTCACATTTGTAGGTTGCGGCCATTTAAGAATCGAAGCAATCTTTGTCGGATCAACCGATAAACCTCGTTCTGTTATTACATTCCCCAAAAACGACACTTCTTTCAACCAAAACTGACATTTTGAAAACTTTGCATACAGTTGACTCTCCTTCAATCGCTGTAACGTCAGTCACAAATGTCGAGCGTGTTCTTCCTCAAATGTTGAATAAATTAGGATATCATCAATAAAAACAATGATGAATTTGTCTATGTAATCCCTGAAGATGCGATTCATCATATCCATGAAAGCTGCTGGCGCATTTGTTAATCCGAACGGCATTACCACAAACTCATAATGCCCATACCATGTGCTAAAGGCAGTTTTAAAAATATCTTCCTCTTTAATTCGCAGTTGGTGGTAACCTGACCGTAAGTCCATTTTTGAGAACACCTTTGCATTTACTAATTGATCAAATAGGTCATCTATGCGTGGTAATGGATATTTATTCTTCACCGTTAATTTATTCAGTTCGCGATAATCCACGCATAGCCTTAAGGTCCCCTCTTTCTTCTTTACAAACAAGACCGGTGCTCCCCACGGAGAAGTGCTAGGCCTTATAAACTTTTTATCTATTAATTCTTGTAGTTGACATTTCAACTCCGCTAACTCTTTTGGGGCCATTCGATACGGCGTCTTTGCAACTGGTCTCGCTCCTTCTTCCAAGTTAATTTCAAACTCCACTTCTCTTTTCGGAGGGAGCCCTGGCAACTCCTCGGGAAAGAGTTCATGATATTCACAAACAACTAGAACAATATTCATCGCCTTCTTTTCGTCTGACAGTCCTTTCACTAACACCAATATCGCTTCACACCCCTTCGTATCTTCTTTGATGCTTTCAATGAAGTTATTAGCATTTTGGACACTTCTCCCAAACCACGGAACACCGTAACACTTTGATCTGTACAATGAACTGTCACTTCTTTTCTCTTACAATCAATCATAGCTTCATGTTGAACTAGTCAGTCCATACCCAATATAAGATCGAACTCGGTAAGTGGTAAAACTACAATATCCACTGCAAATTGTTTATCGTTTAACATAAATGACACTAAGATTCGTTGTTGTGTTGACACTATTTGATTATTTGGCAGAGTAACATGTAGAATATCTCGTGTGCAATAGGGTTTTTCAGAAATACTACCCAAGATATTCGAAGAAATAAATGAATGGCTAACACCAGTATCAAATAAAACTTTCATCAATTTGCCGCAGACATAGATCATACCTGTCACCACCGTATCATCTGCCTTAGCCTCTTGCTGATTCAGATTAAACACACGAGGCTGTACAAAACGTTCTTCCACTGATGTTCCACCTGGGGCTGAAGTTGAGGCAAGGGATTCACTTCCTTGCGAAATACCCATCTGATATATTTTTTGGCCCTGAGGTGCGGGAAGTCTTCTCGCACTGCTTTCTCCTTCCTTCTTCTTTGGGCATTCCCTTTGATGATGACCAGGCTGACGACATAGATAACATATATTACTTCCTACTAAACATTGCCCCTTGTGGGATCTCCCACACTTCCCACACTTTTGCTCCTGTATTTGCGACTGCCCCACACTGCTACTCTCTATCGGACGAGGTCGCTTTCCAGAATCACCAGACTTCCATGACGTACCAGATTTAGCTGAGGACTCCTTGTTTTGAGTCCACTGCGACCTCTTTTTCCCAAACTCCCTTCTTCTTTGAGTCTTCTCCGCATCGATTTCCATCAAGCGAGCTTTCTGAACTAAAGCTCCATAGTCTCGAATTTCAAGTGGCACCAAAATCGACCGATACTATCCCGCAATCCTTCCTGAAACCTGCGACACCTTTCTTTTTCATTTGGTACAAACGCTTCGGCATAGAATGCCAGATTGGCAAACTCTGTCTCATACTCAAGGACGGAACGAGGACCCTGTACAAGACGTAGGAACTTATCCTGTAACAGTTTCTTCTCTGATTCAGGTACAAACCATCCTGTAAACTCCTGCACAAACATGGTCCAAGGGATACTAACTTGTCCTCGACCAGCCAAACGGCCACGAACATTAATCCACCATCGCTTAGCCTCCCCTTCAAGAAGAAAAGTAACTAAGCCCACTTCACGATCATCTGGGCAAAGCATTACTTCAAAGATTGTTTCGATCCGTGAAATCCAATCCTCTGTCTCCAAAGGGGAAAGACCACCTCGAAAAATCGGCGGCTTCAACTCTAAAAACTGCTTCAAATCCACATCAAGGTGTCTCTGCTGCAATGACACGGTAGGCTCTACTGTAGGAACAACAGGAGGAACATCTCGCACCATTTTAATCGCTTCTGCCAAAATGCGAGCAAAGTCTGTCAGTTGCGGTTGGGCCTGCTGTTCAACTTGTGGACGTACAGATTGCTCCACAGACAAGTGTTCCTGTTGTAGATGCTCTTGGTAGACATGTGCATTCGCACCACTCTCAAACATAGGCTCTTGAGCCATCTGTGCTGGGTCCTTGAAACCAAAACAATTATGATCAGTCATCAGATAAGGAACCGAAATGTATTCTATGTCCGACATATGTACATACTCATTGTGGCCAAGGTTTTGGAAACCTGGCTCTGATACCACTAAATTGTAACGGCCCGTAGTCCGCCACAACCAGACATAATCTATACTCCATTAAGCAATTCACATTTCACAATGAGCACACACATACGTGCAAGTCCAAAATAAAAGTACATACATCATGCTTATGTTATATTGTTTATATTCTACTTATTTTATATATATACATGAGTTTATGACAAATTTAAACTTTCACAAAAGCCTTTACAAAGGTAAGTGTATAACACAAAAGTGGCTGAGCTATGCCATCAACAAAAGTAGTAAGCATCTGCATGTATATATCTATGTATGGATATAGCCCCGACCATATCCTTAGTGTTGGCCAGTTTGTGATTTTCCTGTACCTAAAAATGTTAGAATTTGAAATCATTAGTCTTTACGAAAGACTAAGCGAGACGATATCTCCTTAACCTGCTATACATGCAAATAAGTGAGAAATAATAGCAGTTATAAGACGAGAGTATCATAGGTATGTCAGTATTTCCACATTCATAATCGCAATTGTATGTGAGCATGTATATAAACAATGACGTACATAGTTCAATCAACTGTATGATTTATCAGTACATGTACATAAATAACATCTATACAAGAGAGTTAAGAACATATACACTGAAATTTCATAATTTTTCCTCATTAAGTACTATCAGGGGCGAGTGAATCCATGCTCGGTCCACATACTTGTTTCATCATGTTTCCTGTTTTGAGCCGACCTCATAGGGTCATCATATTCCAAAACCAGTACGGTCAACCCGCGTTTATGCCTTTCGGCTCGACTGGTTTGGCAATTCATATTCATATCATTCCTCCATGTGCATGTCGTTCACTTGCTCGTAATAGAACCTCGAGTCGACACGTTAATAGACCAATGTTTAATTATTAGTGAATCCCCTCAGAATTTCATTCGCCTGTTTGCCTTTTTCAAGCCATACATTAGCGAGAATATGTTTCAGTGATTATTTCCTGATACTTCATGATGTTACATGCGACATTATATTCAATTGCATACTTTTGGAAAGAAGATAAAAACATATACTGGAAACTAAGCATAAATTAAGCAAATAGGTCTCACCGTTACGTTTTCCTTCCCAGCGTCATGCCCCAGATCATCGTCACGCCTATTTTGGGATGCCATCTTTCACGATATCTGTTGAGGAACGTATCATTAAGGGTCATTGTTATCGGAGTTGCATCACATTATAATCATGACGTTGACCACTAGGGCTGACTTAGGCTTCTCTGAGGGATTCGATGGAAGGAATTCAACAATAAACCCATCTAATTCTTCTCTGTACATTCGGTGGAAGTGTATGGAATTAACCAAATAATCAAGGTAAGACAAAGAAGTAATAATCAGCCCAAACAACCATCGGCAACTATATGGACTGAAATTGGAAAAATAGCAACAGCCAGCCTAAAACACCTTCACCCAAATCAATTAAACCCAAGGATCCAGCTTTGAAAAACTCAGAGTGTACATGCAGGAGGAACCCCAATTCTCACAAACAACTCGCCATAACTCAACTGCAAGGTCATCATCTGCCGGTCAACTAAAA